>WBMZ01005559.1:0-57969 GCA_013400975.1 Atrichornis clamosus
CAGGCTCAAACCAAAACAGCAGTCTACAGAATTAATAGATTACATGAGATCTGTCTTATCCAAAGAAGGAAAAGTCTGATAAAAAAGAGTAACAACCAGAACAACTTTTGAGAAATACATTTCAGTTTATTGTCAAGACACTTCCTTCCCTCTTTTCTCAGCAACTATTTTAGATAACTTCCAATATGGACTTTCAGTTCCAATTTCCCAGACACTGGTGATCATTGAAGAGAGCATGTTTGTGGTACAGAAAGCAATTTTTGAGATTATTTGTTCCCAAAATCCAACATAGGTCTACATGGGGTTGTCACATCACGCAAGAAACTCATTCCATGAATTTGATGACTAATCTGTTGCATAGCCAGTCCTGCACTTCAAAGCTGCACTTCAGAAAAAGCTTTAATGTTACACAGCTCACTTGCCTTGGGTTGCGCTTAACAGTCTAAAAACAAAGTACTGCTCGTGGTTTTTTAAACTCAGAAATAAACTATGAACTACTTTTCATGTCTCCACGTGCCACAATCTTAAATTCTGACAAATTTTGCAGAAAGCTGCACCAATAAATGAAGAAATCAGTCTTAATGTTCCATGTTGGAATAAATAAAGTGTTGCCTGTTGAATATTACATTGGGGTTTTTTTTCTGTATAGCACATCAGAGAGACCTTTCTGTGGAATTTGTTTGGTTGATCCTGGAGAACAAACTTTTGCCACAAAAGATCAAGTGTGCTGTGTATGGGAATATGCCAGTCTCATTTGGGATCACCAGTGGTTTGGAACTGTGTATCCATGGCTTGCAAGTGGATATAAGCTACCCTAGACCCACACTTTTTGACTTCTGTGCAACTGCATGACCTCTGCTCACAGCCACATGCTTCCTGTGCACACATTATCGTTGTCTTAAGATCTCCCTTCTGAAATGTACTTTTGCTCTGTATTAGGACTCTTCAAAAAAGGAAATACATTAAAATAATTATCACTCCCTAGTTTGTCACTGCTGTACTGACTATATAAACCTGGGCTTTGCTTTTTTAATCCTTTTGACTACACTGCAGCTCCCCATTGGCACAGGAATTTGTAGCAATCACCATTTCCAGGCAGCACACTACAACGTCCCAATTAAGGCAAAAAGGATGGGACTGTCTTTCACAAGGGCAGCTTCTAAACTGGTGATGCTGCACTGGGCACTGAATGCTCTTGTCATTGTAATACACTTTCACCTGTTTTAAACTGACCTAGAAATCAGGGATTTTTTTCCCAAATTTAACTCCCAAAGGCAGGAATTTCCGTGTCCATTTTCTGCAACCCAGTGTGAAACGACTGTTGGAAACATAGCTAGTAATTTCATTCGGAAAAAGTAAATTGAATGGATATTTGACTGACTTTTAAAGATGACATTAGTGTACTGCCGCAATGTATAACAGCATTCCTCTTCAGATGACAGATAGGACATCTGGTTTCTTGTATTTCTTGTTTGTTTGCAGGATTTTATCTTGTGGTGTTTTTGGTAGTTTTGGTTTTTTTTTTTTTTGGTCATTTACATACGTTTTTTCCTCACAAATTAGTTTTTATCATCTAAACTCAAATTTTTACTATTTTTTTCCAGAGGCAGTGAATATGATGCAAAAACTTCCGCTACCTTATGTGTCCTGACACATTTTCTTTTTTTTTTCCCCTTCAGTACCTAACATTTCTGGTTTTATACTGAAGGCTGGTGCACAAACAGAGCAGTGTATTACAGACAGAAGCAACTCATGTACATTGGAATTGGACTTTCTTCTGTATATACCTCTCCACATGCACATACACACACATTTGTATTCACTATTAACAGACAATTTCCTTCTAAAAATCAATGACATCTTCCATCAGCATTGTTGAGAGAAGAATTGATTGGCCCTTAAAAGGTTGATTGCACATTATGTGAAAGAACCCAACTGCAAGGAGCTAAATTTGCAACATAAAATGTACCCACATTCTGCTGGGGAAGCACTATCAAGGCTTTTACCCAGTTTTTCAGGATAATATATGACATAACACATTTTTTTCAAACTTTTCCATATTTTACTCTGTTGAGTGTTTATTAATTCACGCCAGTATAGCCATGGCCATGATTGAGCACTGAATAGCTGCAAGATTTTAATGCTGCACTCTGATCTGATAATACCTCTTTAGAACCAAGAAAATTATCAATTTGTTGGAAGACTTTTCTAGTCTTAACCATGCAAGAAATCACTTCTGAAAGTTATTCAGAAAATGAAGTATAAAGGGGGAACTCAGAAAGCTACCAAGGACATTATACAGATATTGTGTTCCCTTTGGTGAGTACTGAAGTTACTTTAAATAAAAGATAAAATGATTCCTCATTGCCACCGTAAGTTATGTAACACTTTGTTTTATGGCTGAAGTCCATCCTTTTAATTCTCTCCTATAAAAGCAAACAATGCATCATTTTGAATCACTTAAATGTACTGTAGCAACAGCTTTGTTGGAACCGTGACTGCTGCTATAAATAGCTTTTCCAGAATTGTGTGGTATCCATACAATACCTGGCAAGATCTATTTGCTTGCAGTAGTATTAACACTGTGCAGTAGTATTCATCCCTGTGCTGCATGCATGAGTGGCCTCTCTTTGCTTCAGGAAGTGACTGAAGGTGTAGCAAGTTATCCGAACACAGGTGTCTGGAGACCTGTTGCCAGTTCATTGCAACCACTGGACACAGAGTTGTTGGTAGAAATTAGACAGGATGAATCTGATCTTTAATCTTCCCAATCCCCCTTACTCTTTCCAGAACCAAGCAGATGTTTCTGTATAGAACCCATCCAAGAGTAGTGCTCAAGCCTGTAGCCACCTGCCCAGGGTTGGCTGAGGCCTCCTAGAGCACTCCTCACTTCAGCCTATTACTGCTTCTCTAAGTTCACCCACTTTCATTTTTCTCTTCTAAAATGTTAGAGGGTTTTTTTTCCCATGTTTGACTGACTTTGGCCTTCTATACCCTTTGAACTAGGACAAAACACACAGGCTAAAATTCTTCTTTCCCCTTGCGGTGGTTATTCCATTGTTCCTTCACTTTCTTCTCTCTTCTGTACTTGCTGAAACTTCTAGAATCTGCATTAGCCTGCCTGCCCCACACCTTATTCTGTGCATTCACTGTACTTCTCAGTAATCTCCCTGCTTCTCCTTTTTGCCATTATTCAGTGCCATCTTTCAGGCTGAGCCTTATGCATGAACCAGCATCCAGTCCTGCTTCCTCAAAATCCTGTCATCAGATCCACTTCATTCCCAATTCTTTTAACTGATACCCAGTAGCTTTCCAAACCTTCTCTCACCAAGCTATTGCTCCTTGCATAACCTCCATCATTCCAATTAAGGTAATAAATACTCCTTTCCAGTATGCAAACAGTAGTGAAGGCTTGTAAATGTCCCAAAGCCTTGTGACTGTATTAACATAGTAACTGGAGAGCTCTAATTCTCAGGGGATTTGGGGCTGCTACATCTGACAGCAGTAAGAAAGAACTTTGAACATAAAGGAATGAAGTATGGAATGAGTTAATAAAGGGCAAAATACAGAAAAAGAATTTAGTTGAAAACCATTCCCAATAAAAGGAAAACCAGAAATTAATCTCACATCTAACTTCAATAATGATTCTTGTTTTAGAGGCAAACTGTAAACTCCGAACAAGCCCTGTATAACAGTATAATGCATTAAGCATCAGTCTGCTTTTTCTCTTTAGCACAACGAAGTTTGTGTATGTGTCCTCCTCTCCTTCTGATCTGGATGTCTTTAGCAGAGGTTTGCTAAACTTAATCTATAACTGCTGACCAATAAAGCCACAACTGCCAAACCTCCCTATGGAGGAATCTTTTTACGTGAGAAAGTAACTTTGAAGTTGTAAGTGTGACAAAAAAATTAACCAGTTCTGCCTGGGGGGAGATAACATGGTGCCATCTCCATACCTCCATAGGATAGTTGTATCAGTTACCTAAGTAAATATTATAAGCACCATTAAACATATTTCAGCACATTTAAGGTACTTCACTACATCTTACACTGTGTAAAATGTAGTCATGTAGCAACATCAGTAGGGCTACATGAACACTTTCTGCATACCAGCCAAAGCCTGAGCTCCAACCCAAGTTCACCTTACACCAGACGTGGGGTTTAGATGAGCATCAAGGCTACCTGTGGCCAGAGAGGAAATTCAGCCTGTGCTACACTCCTCTCTTTAATCTCACCTACCTGCACTGACACAATGGTGTGCATTTAAGCTGGGATTTTCCAAAGAACTCCCCATGCAGCCTATAAAAACGACTGGCAGCATCAGCTGGCCATCACCAGGGAACAAGCTGGCTATGCTCCCTCCTACAGACACTTGACGCAAAATGCTGCAAAGGGCTGCAGAAGTTGCAGGCACCAGAACTGTAATTTTCCCTAGTGCAGCCATTTTTCACTTAGATGATTTTCCCATTTGTAAACAATAAAACAAAGCCTGAGTATTTTTTATTATACATTATCCTGTCGGGATGGTGGTGTGAGGACTAGCTAGCATCTAGCATAGCTTTCAAAGGGACAGCACCGGCTGTGAAAAGGACACAGCCCTTTCATGTTTCATGTGATCAGCTCTGGGAGACACACCAAAGCAAGACTCACTGCATGTTTCACAGCAGCAGAATGCTTTGCACTATCTCTTTGCAACAGAATGTAGTTCAGATCAGTATTAATAATATCTGAAACAATCTACTTTATTGAATTACATTTTAATTTTAAAATTTCAGTGGTTCTTTAAATATAGTTAGCACATAACAATGCTAGAAAGTCTGCTGTGCACCAGTTAATCCCACCCGTGTTCCACTGAGTGAAGTTGGATTCACCTTCTGCATTTCACTTCTCACTCACTCTGCTTATAATCTGGTTCTCCAAGAATTTTAGTTCGCTGGGACAGGTTGCAAGTAGGAGCGAAGTAGCAGAAACACACACACGACACCGAAAAAATTTTAGGATTATTTCAGTTTCCTTAGTCTCAGAATTGAGATGCCAAAATGGGATGGATGTGTAAGTACACTTTAGTTGTCTCTACAGTGAATTAGTAAATTTTGCAATGAAAACTGGCGATTAGTAGCTGGATGCATGGATTATGGCATTTGGTGGGTTGCCATACACTGTGGGACACATCTTTTGAAGGAGATTTTAATCGACTCAAAAGACAATATGGCAACTGGCAGGCTTTTCCTTTATTGAAGCAAAGTCACAGCATTTTCAGCACTATTCCCCTCTTGCGAAGAGAAGAGTTAAACGAAGGCCCCTGAAATTTACATTACTAACAAGTAAAGGATTGAAGAAAGAGATTACAAGCATATTTCTCTAAAATAAATAATCTACAAAGAGTGCTTTTTCTTCTTAAAAGCAATCTAAAAATGTAAAAATTCTACGGTAAGGAGATCAAAAGATATCTTAACAACTTTCAATATTTACAAACAATACAAAAACTGCGCATGCCATCAAATGATGCAAAATTCTTATTAAAAATTAAAAGCTTCATTCCTACCAAGAACCAAAAAACTCCAGCCAATATTTCAGTTTTAATTCATGGTCTTCTTTACAATTGGAAAACCGTTAAATGTTTTTATTATCTGTAAAATATACAATAGAAACGAACCTCACTAAATTATTAAGGTTAAAAAAGAAGAGAAATACTGCAGGCAAATCAAAAAGGAAAGTAACTGTAACTTATTCTTTGGTAACCAAAAGTTAGCAAGTATCTGTATTTCAAGTGATGAAAAGTAATAGCCTTTCCATTCTGACAAATGGAAGACAAACTTCTGGCAAAACACAACTCCCAGGTTTCAGTTTTGAAAGACGGGCTCCACCTACAGCTTTGTAGTGCAAGTCGAATTTCTCTTTCTAATTCAGAAACACAACTGCCCTGGTTCCGGCCAGGACAGGGTTAATTTTTTGCAGTAGCCAGGAGGGGGCATGGCCAGGACACGGAGATTATTCCGTAACACCTGGTGACATTGCCAGGGACAGGGAAGTGGGGGTGGCAGGTCGAGCATTACCCGGCACTGTGTGGTGAGCAGTCACGTGAGAACCGTTCACCTCTTTCTTGTGCACTCTGCCATTAGCACTGTTGCTGTTACTGTCCATTTTCCCATTTCACTGCTGTTTCCAGTGAATTTTTCTTTTATGAACCCCCAACCTTTACCTTTTGTGCCTCCACTTCTCCTCTCCAGCCACCCACAGGGGTAAGTGTGAGCGAGTGGTGTACGGTTTGGAGTGTTTCAGTGGGAACAGTAAATTGGGGAATTCCGTGCCTAAACCAACACAGTAACCCTTCCAAATTCTTGTAGTACACTGCTTCATTCATCTCCCACTTTTCTGCCGCCTGCTTACATTCCCCGCACACATCCAGCTGTTCTAGTTCTCTAAGGGAACACTCCAGTCAAGGAAGCAACTCACTTGGAAATGAGTGTTTCACCACACGTACGTGTGTGGCTGCATAGCAGCTAGTAGTGTGTTAAAAAACTCGGCTCCCTTTTCCATGTTAACCACACATAGTTCGTTTTCCCTCAGGAAAAAGAGTTACGAGTACAGTACCCTGGACCAATCCATAACCTGGTGAGCTAATTGCTCAAGCAGGACACGCTTCATCGAACCCTGGGCCATAACAAGCCATGGAACCCCAGCACCAACCCTACTACCTTCTCATAGGTGAATGTGCCTCATTGTGCCTCTCTCTGCTTAATAAATGCACTTTACTGCATCACTACAATGCTTTTGAACCAAATGTCCAGTTTGTACCACAGGAGCCTTCCCATTTCAGGCTTATTCCCAAATTTTGCTTGCACAATTGCAGTCTCAAGAAAAAGAAAAACTTCACACCCCTACAGACTCTGAGAAAACTTCCCCCCTCCCCCCCCGAGGACTTCTAAGGCTTTACACAAAAAATTCAACTGTTAACTTTCTTTAAGCCACAGACCACTCATTCAAAGCAAGTGCTCCCCACCCCAACCCAACCATGCAGAACCATCACTGCTTTAGCATTTAAACATACACATGCAGTTCGTGGAATAAATGCTCAGCAAAGTAACCTTGTCCTGGCCTGGGCTTTCTTCTGGAATCTAGTCCCTGTGGATTTTCTAGACTAATATCCAAAGCCTTTTGTCACACTGCCTTTTAACTTTCTTCAGCTGAAGAGTTCAGATACTTCCTTGAAGTACCTGGTTGAGTCATTAAGTCTAGATCAGCTGGGTCCAAGGCCTCCTTGCAGCCTGCCTCCTCAGCATATGGGAAGTCATTCATGTCCATTTCATCACTGTTAAACATATCAAGCTGTCTCTCTTGCTGCTCTTCCAAAGTCCTCCGGACCCTGCCCTCTGACTGTTCCACCACTTCCCCATCTCCTTCACTAATGACAGTCATGGGGCTGCTCTGGATGCGGTTGCGGACGTTGTACTTGCTGCTGGCAGCAGACGGGGGTGTCCGTGACCGGCCATACCTCGTGCCAGAGAAGGACATGCTCCTTGGCATCAGGCCCTCGCTCTTGACCCACTCTTCCTGGGCCCGTTTGCTCTTGCTGGGTGAGCAGCTGGCAGGGCTGTCGGAAAGGTCAGGGGAGGCGTCTGCCTTTGGCCGGTGGAACCGCGGATCCGTGTTCTTCAACATCTCTGCCGCGGACATACGGGAACTGGTGTCACAGCGGCTCCCTTTCTTCAGCAGCAAGGCTTTGAAGTTGTCATTGCTGGTGCTGCTCTTGCGAACGCTTCTCTGAATAGATCCGGCTTGTTTGAGGGTAGCTAAATTTGGGGAAGCACCAGTGGGAGTTACGGGGGGCGACGGAGAATGGTTGCGGGTACGGTCGTCTTCAGAATCTTTACGGCCAAGGACTTTCCTTTTGGATCTGAGTTTGAAACACAACAAAAAAAAGAGGACGATACAAAAAAATGAAACTTTTTACCTCCTCTAATTAAGCTCAGTTTAGAGAGATGACAATGAATTAAGCTAAAGCAGAGAGAGGGAAAGGGGAGAAGTGATCTAAATCTAAAGCATGAGTAAGAACACCACCAGAACTGCACAAGCATTAATGCAGGTATTAGAGGTATAAACTAAGTTTATTGTTCTCTTTTCGCAAATCTGGAACAATGAAACTACTAAAACTGGCAATACTGATGTACAAGGCACTTTAGCAAATTTAGTGAATCAGGTTTTCTGGAGTCTGTATTCAACTGCTCAGACAAATGTGCTATAAAGATTTATAGTCAATGCCATTTCCCTGTTAATTTGGGGACTTGATCCAAAATATGTTATCTAGAGTATATTGGGTTGTTTTGTTTCATTTTACTATTTCATTTGAGGTTCTCTGGAGAATTAGAAGTGTAGTTTAGTGCACTTTCCTTTAGAAAAGGATGCACTGCTGCTGAAGAAGGAGAAAAGGGAGCCACATGTAACAATTCTGAATTAAATGATTTAAGCAAAAAAACCCCCTCCCTAATCCAAATATTAAATAAATAGTGAAAAGAGTTTTCCAGCTTCTCTCAAGGTGCACAGACAAAATTCACAGTTATGTTGGTGCTCTGTCATTGCAACTTTCAACTATGAAGGAGAGACCAACTTCCCAACAAGAAAGTTATCTTTCCAAATGGAAGAGCGGAGTGTTTTTCTACTTAAATATAAAGTGCAGGGATAACAAAAAAAAACAAAAAAAGAAACAATCATGGAACTGGGAGTAAGTGGAAACTGCACTTTAACTGCCTCATTTTCACATTACTAGAAATCTTAAAGGAATATGCATGCCTGGTAGCTACAGCAAAGTGGCTTTGTTTCTTTGCTGACTCAGCAAGAATGAATTTTAAAAGATTGTGTAAAAGCCTAATTTTAAATATTGGTATTTTGGCAGAAGTTTGAAACAAGTCAGCAGATATAAGATAATTTTTTCCATATTAATTTTTATCAAGCATGTGTTCAATGCAGACCATTCCCCTTGTAAAACAGATTTCTACTTAATGTGATCTTTAGCTTTACTTTCTTAAAAGCCTTGAGATATTGCCAAGGCAAGCTCAAATGTCTTCATGCATTGCAGCCTATTAATAATTAAAAACTCTCTCTGAAAACATCAGCTGAGCTGCTGGTGGCAGCAACAGACACTGCCATAGGCTCTGCCAAGACTCTGGAGCGATCCTGTCTCTCTTAAGTGGTCAAGTTAGTGCATAGCTCACTTATGATACCCCCTCAGGCAGCTGTACCAGCTGTTATTTCCAGCAGCTGCTGCTGCCTCCACCTGTCTTTCTGGAATAAGAATGTAATACCAGTGTTCATTCAGCCTGAGGATGAATGGACACCAGGAGACAGCACAGGGATAAAACGATGACTTCAGTAGTGGCTTGTACAAACCTTGTCTAGATTTAACTGTGTGTTAGTACTGTAGGCAGCAAACGATTTTGGTGCTTGGATGCTCAGCGAGTCTGTATGTGAACATGTGCGTGCATTTGTGACGTGTCTGAACTTTCCTTCATTAGGGTTTTGGCTGCCTATGGGTATCTTTAAACACTGCAATGCTGGGCTTATACTGCTGTCAAAACCCAAATTAAATCAAAAGGAAAAAAATTCAATTGCAAAGATCTGCAGGGAAAGACTCTGTTATCCTATCTTGGAGTAATCTGGTAAGACTGTGAATGCAGTACAGAGTAGTCAGTTTGCTGTCAGCACCTAATCAGCTTTTCTCAGTGTTTATGAATTATGGAAATAACTTAAGAACCAAATTTGGTTTTGGTGGCTTTTCAGACAGAGATAGGGTATATATTCAAACAAAACTGTGATTCAAGACTGTTCTTCCTGTCCTTAATGCACATACCACTAAATTTCTTGTCTTACTCCAATGCACATATTCAAAAGCGCCAATCACTGAAATAATACCTTTTAGAAACAGTGGGGGGAAAACTAAAACCTTTTTTATGAATGAACAATCAAGGAAGATACTGGTTCAAGTCTAAAGCCAGCAAAAGCAAGGTCTTAATAACAAACGTGTCAAGCAGTTCTAAGTATGTCACATCCAGTTCCATTGTCCATTTCCCCATAAGCTCACAAATTACACGTATGTGGATATACACAGAGATCCACAAACATAATGGAGAAAGGCTGCTGGCCAGAGTATTTCATCCTAAAACCAGATTTGTCACAGTTCTAGTGAGCACCATGCAACGCGAATGCAACAGACCATTTTCCGAATGGCTCCTACAGGCCAACTTCTAAGGGGTAACAGTAAATTATAAAAAGTCGGTATCATATATATGTAATTTTTGAAACGTCTAGAGCGTCAAAACGTCAAACGTGAAAAACGTCAAAAATGAAAAAAATAGCATTTGCATCTGAAGTGCTGCAGCCTCCCAGCCGCTGTCTTCCCGTGCCTCAGTCCTGCTGCAGAGCTCGGGCACGGATGTACAAACTGACCGACCACCTGGATAATCCCCACGGAGCTGCCGCGCCCCTTCCCTGGCAGGGAGGCGCGGCCCCTCCGCGGGCCGCAGTACGCGGCGCAGCCACGCGGGGGCGCTGCCGCCGCGCCCAACCCGGCCCGGGGGCGCGGCCGGGCCGCGGTCTGAGCGCTGCCCCAAGGCGGGCACGCGTCCCCTGCTCCGGCTGTGAGCTTTCATTTCCCCGGGGCTCCCTGGGCTTTTTCCTTCTGAGAACCTAACGGGAACAGCACAAAAATCTAGCTGCCATCCGGGGCGATTTTGTTTCCAAGGGAAATGAATAATGTCATTAATAATAGAGCCAGTACTGCACACTTCATTCATGAACCAGTTTGACACAAAACACCCGACCTCAGGCTGGATTATGGCAAACTATAATCCAGCGTTTGCCATATGTTTTGCCATATGACTGACATGTTGTGTTACTTGCCAGTTTCAGCCACGCTTGCCATGAAGCATTAGCGTTGAGCCTCTGTCCCAAACTGCACCATATAAGCAGCAAAGAGAGTAAAAAGAGATGGAGAAGAAGAATGAAAACAAAAAGATACACAGAAAAAGCAACAGTAGAGTTAATATGGCAGACTGAGAACAGCACAATAAATACTATACATAACCTGATATTTTGAAGGGCAAGATATTTATAATATAATCTACATTGATTTAATCTGGTTGGTTTTAGTTCAGAATGGTTTAAATGTATTTGTAAAACAACAAAACACAAGTTCTTTTCCTCAGCTTTTTCACATATAGCCTTAGTAGAAAGTTGATAAATATGTGCTTTGAGTTAAAGCAATGACTGTTGTAATTGGGTGTTTTAGTAAAACAATGCTCTATTTTTGCGAGACCTACCAGACCTGTAAGTGTAGGACGGGCAGTTTCTGCAGTACCTGTGAATGGCTGCAAAAAGATCCTCAGTTGTCCTTGGTCTCGCTGGTGTTGCCACTCCATCCGTCTCTTCCCCATAACTACTGCTCGGCAGGAATGAACTATTTGCTGTGTCTGATTCAAACACCTCCACTACGCAAAGAGAACAAAACCGTCAGTCTGTCGTGTGAACCCCACAGGCATAAAATCCTGAAACCAGCCCTCGCTGCTAAGGCGAAGCATCCAATGGACCGAGTGAGTGCAGCACTGTCATTATTGTGATTTCAGATCAACACTTGCTCAGGGAACTGCAGTGCATGAAATGCCTCTGCTTGCTCACACACAACAGGCAGAGAACAGTAACAAAAGAAAATTTGTATGGTTTCCACTAAAATGCAAAAACCAAAATTAACAAAGCTAATTATGTTTCATAGCATGCTTTAATACTAGCATGGTTAAATAAAGCATCATTTTCTTTCCATGTCTGCAATAACGAGAAGTCAGAAAGGAATTAGAAGAAATCTCATAAAGTATTACTCAGATCCCTGCAACTTTCTTTTTTTTGTATTAGTTGTAACAATGACAAGAGGTTCTGCCCTCTACAGAATCCCACCTCAATGCTAGGATGGCTATTCTCACTCCCGAGCTCCTTTAAAATAGCTACTGCTGCACCTAAATTAGTCAGAGAAGAGAGACTCACCACTTTCGTTCTCTTGAGACAGGTGCCCGTCAGTGTTACTGCCACTGTCTTGGCTGCTGCCTGAGCTGCTTCCTTCATCAAAAGCAGGCTGCTCCTCCTGCCTGGGTTCTTCTTGAACTGGTGATGCAGCAGGCTGTACCACAAAGGCATTCGCTCCCACTGTCTCAGAGAAGGTGAATCCAGCAGCTCCTCCCTCAGGAACCAGGCTGCCAGAGTCCATCTCGCTAGAACCGAGTCCATCTGTAAGACAATTTCTCGCCTCCTCACAGTGTGCAAGCACAGCGTCTCTCTTAGCTGGGCTTGATGTGCTTCTCGCAGTATCACCCACTTCAGCTGCTTTCTCCACTGTAAGGTCTAACTGTGGAGGTGGTACAAGAAGGAACAGTTTGGGCTTCTTTGAAATAGGAGGTGGTTTCTTGCTTGGCAATACAACCTGAGTCTTGTCAGGAGATGCTGGTGACCCCTGAAGTGACATGCCAGAAGGGAGGTCTTGACTCTGCACTGACGACTCAGGTGTGTCATCAGTAGCTGACCCCAGAGCACCAGCTTCAGAAGACTTTTTCAGACCTACTGCACTCGCAGGCTTCTGATTGCTGTCAAGTACAGGTGTGTTATCAGAGAGAATGAGAGGAGAACCCCGAGACAGTGTCTGAACTGCATTTTTAAATGAAGTGCCTTGAGTTTTCATTTCCTCGTTGCCTAAGCTGCTACTGAGTCTTAGTGAGAGAGATGGCTTTAGGGAAGACTGTGATGATGAATTTACAGTACCCTTTTCCTGAGCGGTGGTTTCAGAAGCAGATTCAGTTGATGGCTCACCTTCTGTTGATTTTTTCACAGACCTCAACTGCACCATTTGCAAGGCTTTGGTAGTTACTAATGGCATCACAGGTCTGGATGTGTCTTGCTTGTTGAGTGGCTGTTTCAGTGGACTGTAGCAAGAATCATCCTGGTTGTGTTTCTTGAAAGAATACTGTGGGTTTATTGTTGCACCTTTTGTTAGTTTGGGATCAAGAGGTGGAGCTGGTGGTGGGACAGCTAAGGGGCAAGAAGGAGGAAGAAGAACAGGGGAAGAGAATGAACTGATGGAAGCTTCTTGTGGAAACCACGGGACAGTCTGAGCAAAGGAAGAATTTACATTAGCTTCTGGTGGAGGAGGGGGGAATGTGGGAGAGGCTGACAATGGTGACAGATCCATGACTTCTGCTGGAGGAGGAGGAGGGGGAGGAGAAAGTTCAGGGCAATGTGGAGGTGTTGGAAGAGGAGGCGGTGGAGGAGGTGCACCAGAATCTGGAGGAGGGCTCAGGGCGGGGTCCAATTTCTTCACACTAACACTCCCTTCAGTAGATGTATTTGAAGAAAGGGAAGTGGATGATGAAGACATGGAGACTGAAGACAGAAGAGAGGATTTCCTTTCAGGCACTTTAGGCTTCAGCTTGGATTTCCCATTTCCTGATGATGCCGATTTTAGAAGTACAGGCACTGGAGTAAGTGCAGTGGGTGTATTGGACTGGCTGGAGTACCCACTCGACGGCGACGTGACTCGGTGGGATTTCTCCGGAGAAGCGCTCTTTGGTTTGGCCAGTCCACTGGGCACTTGTGGCACAGAAGCCCTTGAGCCATCACTGAAGTGGCTGATGCTGTAATCACTGAGAGCAGACGATGTACTGGCAGAATGGGTCACTGGGGACTTCACCTGGTCATCTGCCACTGCGGCATAGTCGCTGTAGTAACCCCACTGGTCAGCGTACTCCGACTTTATGCTGCTTGTTTCACTCTGGGAGGGAGTGACTGTGCAGATGGAGTACAGGTTTGGAGCAGTGGTGGACATCATGCTGCTACTTGCACTGACTGAGCTTTGGCTGCGGGAGCGCAACACCCAGGGATCCTCATAATCACTGCAGGGGCTCTGGGAAGGGGAGCTGCCATTTTTGCACTTGAGATTCAGCTGCAGAGAATGCTGGAGGGTGGCAATGAGGGTTTCATCAAGTACCTGTCCATTGGATTGGGCTTTTTTCTTAGGCATCCTTCTGAGTGAGTCTGTTCTGGATGGTGGCAAAGGTGGTTTCTTTGCCTTTTTCAGTGAGATGTTTCTTGCAAGGGACTTGTCACCTTGGCCTGACTGGTCATCCTGATGTTTCTTCTCCTTTCCTTCAAAGACATTTATCACACTGTCTCTGGGGTTTTCAAAACCATTAGTACTATTGCATGGCATGTCTGACTTCAGTCCGGAGTCCATGTGCATGGAACCATAATAACCATCATGGTCTACAGAATACAGAGAAGTAGAATCATCCCTGACTGACGTCCTCTCCAGGCTGCTGCTGCTCAGGTTGCTACCAGGGGTAGCACAGCCTGGTGTGGTACAAACCACCTTGCGTGAAGGCGTCTCACTGTTTTCTGAAGACTTGTACAACCAATGCTCCGTGCTGTTCATTGCTGCTTGTGCTCGCTCCCCGGAATAGCTGGATTCACTCCTACCATCGCTGTCCTGGGAAGGGTTTGGTAAAGCAACAGTGTTCCTACAGCTGTAGCTCATGCTCTGAGACCCAGCCTCTGCATTCCCAGGAGTGGTAAGAGAGACGGCAGAGTCACCAAGAGAGAGCATCATGACAGCATTAGATGGGATGGTATCTGAAGTCTGTGAGTGACGTGTGGAGCTACTCTCACTCCAGTTACCACTTGAAGAATGGTGATCTTCTTTCCCACTTATTGCACTGCTGGCAGCAGGATTGTCTCTTGGATTTGGGTAGGCAGTGGAGCTGGTCATTTTACTATCCAATGATCCAACACTCTGGGCAGCGTGAATAAGGATAACTTCTGAGGACGATGACAGCGTTGCATTGGGTATGATGCTGGTTGAGTAGGTGGCGTGAGGAGAGACCACACATGCTGGGCTTGAGGACTTCTCGCTATCACAGCTTCTCACCTCTTGAGACTTTGGTCTCGACAGGGTCCCCATTGTGGGATTATTCCTCAGATGCACAACACTATCATCCACTTGCAATTTATTTATCTGGTGAGGTAAAGTGCCAGCAATGTCTTCTGTCTGCCTAGAGGTGCTCTGTGTCTGATCTAGGGACTGCAGAGACACTCTCGCACCAACCCGAGGCAAGCTGTGAAAACCTATATCGTTATTTTGGCGAGAAGCAAATATAACTGCAGCAGAATCACTCATCACTGACATGTTTCCAGAGGAGCTGGAGAACTGAGACATCTGGGCTGCAATGCCTTGTCCCTTCTGTGCTCGTATTCTTCTCATTGAAGGGGGCACAACTTTAACTTCCTCCGTCTGGCAGCTGGTGTCCTTGGTTTCAGAGCGCTGCACAGCAGAGCGGTAGCTGTCTAGTCTGCCTAGCGTGGAACAGTGATCCGGGACATACATCGAATGCCCTCGGAAATCACTTTGGCCAGGACCAACTGCTGGAGTCAAAATCAAATAATTATTTCTTGAAGCACAAATTCACGTTTATCTTCTCACTCATTTAAAAAAAAAACCAAACCAACCCAGCAAACTGCTTGATGCCCATGCTCCTGGCAGGTTATGCCTTCTGAAGAAGAATCTGCAACAATGGATTTTGCAGAGGCATCATCTGTTTTCTGCATTTCTCTTCCCTTTTTCCTTATTGCCAAGAACCTTCTGCTTACAGAATCGTCTGCGTTCCTGCTGCACGTTCGACACATGAAATCCTCTGTTTATGACATGGTAATAATTTCCATAGTAATCAGTTATGCCAGAAACCAAGTAGTACTGTTTGACTTCCAGTAGGCAACGCAGCAGCAACAGACAAAAGCCTGAGAAACGTGAAGTGTGTTCCCATGCTAATGCCTCATGCAATAAAGAAAAGGGGAAGGAAATCTGGAGACTAATATGAATAAAAAGATCTGCTTTATACAAGCATTACACTCAAGAAAAAAAAAATTCAGGAGACACAGATAGCTCTCCAAGTACTGCAGTCTGTCTGAAAGAACACTAACACATGGAAACATGCATTTTTTTACCACAAATCATATATATGCTATAACAGCATTTATATAAACATTATCCAACACTGCAAAGAAAACCATTAGATAACGTTTCTCCATACAACTACTTCCTATTTATCATAAAGGAAAAACTCTATGAATTGGGGAAAAGAAACAGCTGGTATGGATGGTTGTGTCATCCTCGGCACCGTCAGGAAATAAAAAAGTAACTACTTTTTCTAAAGGAAGGAATAATCATATATTGGCATAACTCCCCCCCACCCCCAACTTTGAAGACAATGGAAAACCAGTTTTAGTTCAAAACACAGTTATCACTGGGTCAGTAGCAAGGACTCTAGAGTTCTTTTAAATTTACAATTTTATTGGTAGCTGCCTTTAAAAATCACAAACCAGAGGACTGCTTTAAAATTAGCCTTTGTGAGGTTGTTGCTTTTGAACTCAGTTGCATTGCTGTATAAATAGCAAGGGAGAGGCAGGCGTGCTGCTGGAGATGCTGCTAAGGATGCTACATATGTCACTGTGGGGGAAAACTGGTTATTTCAAGTCTCTGCCTTAGTGAGTCTCAGGAGCAATGAAGTAGTACGCCTGAAAGGACTGTTCTCCTTTCATATTTACTATATGAAACTGCATCGGGAGGATAGGTATTCTTATCATGCAGCCTTAAACACCACTTAAAGGGCATTTAATCATCCTGATTCTTGGCAGGCAAAAGAGGCATTTAGGGCAAGGAAAAGAGGGCTCTGAATAGGCTACAGTTAAAGCAGCACACACAAAAAAGAGTGTTTACTTCTTTTCCCCAGGCATGTAAGTAGTCTTTTAGCAGCTTGAAGCCTAGTTAGTTTGCTTTGTGTAGATTCTCTTGCTCTCATAAAAATGCAGCCTCTTTCTGCTTCTGGTAGAGGCTTGCTGCAAAGCTAGATACTCAGATGCTGGCAAATGTCTTGGATAATCTAATACGAGATACTGTCAGAACAGATGGACTACTGCAGCCAACCAAGAGAGGGATTTGCATATTCTGTATACAGTTATTAAGAACTGTACAGTAAAAAAAAAAAATCTTCCTTTCCAGGTATAATTTTTTCTATGGAATCAGTACACCCCTTTGGTTAAGAGGAATAAAAACATCAAAATAGACATTACAAATGTTTCTGGAACCACGACATCATTGATGTTAACTGTTGGCCAATTAAAAATACCCAGTAATAAAAATCTGCATACTAAGATACATAAATAACCAAAGAGATGGGGTATTTTTCTTCTTCTGCCACTGTGAAACACTCACATGCACACAAATACACACACACAGATGAGACAAAAGGATGGCACTGGTGGGGAATTAAGCTGTCAGCACTACAGCAAGTATCTAGTAGTGCCACATACTGACCTGTGGCTGAGAGCACCTCATTTCAGTATGTGGTATCAGAGGAAGCAAAATGCACTCTCTTTCACAAGTACTGTAATGCAGATGGGTGATTTATGTCTGTTTAAAATGTTACTGCTAGGGAAGGTAAATGGCAAGCGGAACCATGTTGGACTTGCTAAACCACCTTTTCCTCCTCTCAAAATCAGGAATGTTAGAATGCATTTATGGGACATACTGTTCACGGAAAATGCACAGTGATGCCTGAAATAGAAAACTGATAGTGCTGTATCTACACCACTGAATAAAAGAGGCCACTGGTGGCAGCTCCGGCCCCATCCCTTGGGACACACGCCCCAGCAGAGCCTGGGGACTGCTGGCTGGCCCCAGCAGAACAGCGCCGGAGGAGCAGGCTAACAGGAGGGCAGCATGAAAACCAACAACAGGATGCTGCTGAGAACCGAGGTACTGGAACAGATGAAATTTAGGATCCAGCCTAATATGCTCCAGGAAACTGCAAAAGTTGACTCAACAGCAGTAAACACTTACAACCTTGATACTGCAGGGAACCCTGTCAGGGCAAGTCTTTGCACCAGTGCAGGGCCTCTTACAGCTGGAATGATTCAGAGCCCAAATAAATACGGGATTCAGAGAGGGCACGACAGCCCAGCCTCAGAAGTATAAACTACAGGGCTACATTCTCCAATCATTCCATAGGATATGACCAGGGAAGGGATTTTTCATGGCTGTTGCTACTACAAGAACGTAACTTTGAGGTTTTAAATACTTTTTTTTGCAGAAATGTAGCATATTCTGAAATTGTTTCAGCTTTAGTTTTGGCTTTACATGTATGCACAATCTCATGCAAAGCTGTGAGGATTTACTCTTTTTATAGTTCTGTTTTCTGAAGAGGGACAACAGAAATCTGCAGGGAAAATGGTTCAGAAAACCAACCAGAGGAACATTTAAGACTCAGGTATACTGGAAAAATGCTGAGGTGTTTATGATTTTGATGGAATTCAGAGGAAGGTAGTGAGGAGGAGGGTAGCACTGTAAAACCCTCACTTCCAAAGCAATACTGAAAAGCAAGGATTTTCAAAACCCCTTAAAATCTTTGTTGGTACTACAGCTAGGAGACAAACAATCCCATTCTAAGGGACAGCTCAAACCTTTGACCATTATACTTGTAATACTAGGTTTCTCAGAAAACATCTACTTAAATAAATAACAGTCAGAAAATAGAAGATACCTGCAACACTAAAATTCTTAAACAGAATCAGATCTTTTAAAGAATACCATCCACAAGTCCATCCAGTTACAGGGACGATGTCTGAGCACACAGCAGAAAAAAATATTGCAGAACCAGACATCAGGTTACAGATGCTGAACATTATGAAGTCAGAAGTAGCTGCAAACTGGGTGCATGATAAATGTGGCTGAAAGTAATTATCGTCCTGTCTGCATTTTATATTATCCTGTGTCCAGTAGCACTGCAGTCGGTGCTATGTCCATCACAGGAGACCCGTATTTATGCTTTCTTCTTTATTACCCTACTATGCCAAAAGCACCTCTTAGGGCAAATGCTCTTCCCTAACACACGTTTAGTGCAGACTCCAGCAGCCAGTAAGGAACACCCGCTCTGTGGTGCAAGTGAAACACGAGCCATACTGAACAAGTGCTGCAGCGAAGCACAGACAAGAGCTTCAATTGCCTACTTTAGCTCCAAGCAGCTGGTCAAAGACAGGCATGTACAGGTAACACCAGTTCTCCCTGACTCTGGTGTCACTTATTGAGAGGACAGGGATTGAAAATGACTGCAAATTTGGTGGGAAAAAAGGTGTGTCTGTATATAATCCCTAGGGCTAGGTACCAGCTACTAGCAGGCACCCTGTGACTCCAGCTGATGTGGTGGCACCAGCAGCTTGCTGCAGAGAACCAGACAAAAGGTCCTCTGCATTGAAATGAGCACGGAAAACTGAGGGTTTGAGAGGATGAAGTGTGTGTGTTGATATCATGAAGTGCCTGCTTGTTTCAACTAGCACAAAGAAGTAGTCTCCCTTACCTTCTGACTAACCATTTCTAATATAAGCACTTGTCTCTTATGCCACAGGCACATTCCTAAGGTGTGTTGCTCTCATTGCCTCCTCCTGCCCCACCTAGCAATCCTCCTGCAAACCTGGTAAACCGGCCAAGTCCCTGTGAAGGCACCACAACTTCCAGTGTTACAAAAAAACTCCAGAGATTCTTAATCTGTTTTACCCTTGTACTCACATACCAAGTGATTTTTAACAGAACTCAACAAGAAACAGACAAGTACATCAGGCTCATGACAATTTTAAGGAATTTTCACTGTGCTCCACAAAGCATCTGTATTCTCCCAGAGGAGAGAAAAAAATATTGCAGAGAATCCTGTGATACTTTTCAGTACTGCCAGCTAAAAATATCCTGAATGATTGCATATATCACTGCCACCCTGAGAGGGAGAATTTTGATGTAAATATTGGAAATTCAAGTTTTCTTGGTTTTGTTCATTTTGGTAACCAAAGAGCCTCTGTGAAGTTTATATTCCTAGCATCTGTGTCTTTCATTCCCCCAGTATCAAAAAACAGATTATACATACTTTCTAACACCTGATCTATGGATAGGTAGTGGTGGAAAAACACAGCTATAAACCCAGTATTAGTCAAAAAGCACAGTAAGTCTGAAACAGAGATATTCCCTCTAAAGACTTCTAAAGTTGCAAATTGAAGCGAGTGCAGGATTACTTGGCTGGAACAGCTGGGTATTTGTGTGGTATTTCTGTAGGACCACTGGATATCTGGGACTCTTCCTATCCATGGGAGACTTGGGAGACTTCTAGTCCTGGAGGGACTAACTGGAGAAGAGTATCAATTAAGAGGGGCCTTCAATAGAACAGCTGAGTTTCCAGAGATCAGAATGACTTATCTGCCTCCATTTTGCTGAGATGGAATTGTTTCCTCTCAGGCTCTCAAAGGAGAACTTCAATAGTCCCAGTTCAGGTGTCAGTCACACCCATCCTGATGGCTAACGCGAGATCCTACAGGTGACAACTCCTTGTGAGCTACTGAAAATTTGACATAGGGAAATAAGCTGAAGAAAATTGTATGAGGTCATTCTGACTCTCTGAACCCTTAGGTTAGGAAGGGGGGAAAAAAAGTACATGGGGCAAAAAAAATCACAGAGCCAAAAAGACTCTGAATTGCATCTGAAGATGGAAAAAAAGTATTTAAATAATTCAAAGGAAGTACACACAAAACATAAAATTAGAAGACATTTTTGAAAACTAAGGGGACAGAAACTTTGTTTGATTAAAAAAAAGCAAAATGCCTGTCAGAAGAAAAAGAAGAAATCAAAAGGCCCCTGTTTTAGTGAGGTATGTTTATTAGGAAGATGAACTGTGGTGGAACTGATACTCAGGTCTGGGACCTGCTCCTCCTGCAAGACAGGGAGGAAGTCTGGGACACCAGAAGCTGTGCACTGCTGTCTGGGATTGCACTGGTGCAGAGCTCTAGAGAAACACTCATGAACAGGTAACTTGGAACCTCCACAAGAACAAAGTTAGTCTGAGCCTCACCCTAGAGCACTAACACAGAGGAGGGACCGTGGAAACGTGAAGGTATTTTGGTGCCTTTATTTCATCTGGAGAGTTGGAACATGTGAAAGCAGCTGATGATAACCAAGTGCTCAGAAATGAGCAAGGCCAGCGAACAGGTTCTTTCAGAGAGGTGCTTATCTCTACCAAACTTCTGTTTGGGAATCATCTTGTCAGAGGGGAGAATACAGGTTTACATGTAAGGTACTATCTGAAGAAGACATCTGAAGACAATGGATAATGGCAACACTGAGCAGAGAAACCAAGAGCACTTGAAGCAAAACATCATCTCAAAATCTCTTAGCCTTTCTGCAGTTTTGATCCAACACTAACTCCCATTAAATACGAATGTAATATTTAGGTTCTGTAAGACAAGGAAGGTAATTCAGAAGTACGCAGAACCAATTTTTTCATTGCTCTGTTTGGCAGAAAGAAGAATGCTTTACCTTCTCTTACTTTGCTGTCACTTTGCTAAATAGTACTGAGAGGGTTCTACAGTTAAAAAACCCCTTCAGTAAGTAACTGCCACCTCTAAACTGGCAGACATCTCACACTCTTACTGTGTCTCAGAATCCCATCTATCATGTTGCATTTTATTTATGCAGAATTTTTAATGTGGAAGTTTCCAGTCTATGCAGAGAGACTGGTTCATCACTAGAAAACACAACACTATTACAATGCTAAAAAGCAGGAATGAGCACATGTGTGCAGTTACTGTTTCATTTTAGTATGTCTGGCTAAATTCTATAAGGGTAGCACATCCGAGGAGCTCAGGCCAGCAGTCAGTGCAGGCTCTCTCTTCTGCTTGTCTTTTCTTTTCCAAAGGACCCAGGGCAGCCAGGGGAGAACCCCAGCAGCTTGGCCTGGCAGATGTTCTTCTAGGCTCTCTCACAAGAAATGAAAATAGTTCAAGCCTGACTGAAGCTTTGAGGATCTCTCAAGTTTCTGCTTCCTTCTGAAGGATAAACAAGAGGTAACAAGAATCTGCTGTATATGTTGGTTATTTAGCCTGCACACAGCAACTTTGGTGTACCAAGGGATTTTAATCTTTGTGTAAATATTATAGCCATTCACGGCAATGCTTTAGGGGAGAAACAAAGAGATTTATTCAGCTGAAACCACAGGGAGAATGTCAATAGGCATAATGCAATTGCTTGATTTGGAGTTTAGTCCGGATCCTTGTTCCGATCAAATGAACTGTGGAATGTTTTTAAAAAACTCATTGTTTGTTTTGGGACAGCGTTAAGAGAAATAGGGAACTGACTGCTACAGAAATATTTGGGGAGTGAGAGGGGAGATAAGGCAGAAAGAGCAGTGAACAGGGATGGGGGAGACATACACCTATTCCCAGCCTTGCCAGGGGCCTGGTGGATGACTCTGGCTGAGTCACTTCACTGCAGCAAGCCTGGTTTCCCCAGGTATAAGATGAAGAGACTATCACTCTTTTCTAGCGCACTTTGCTTCTTGTGATGAAAGCCAATATGCTAACAGGATGGATACTGCCCTCACAGAGTTCTCCTGGCATACAATTTGCTGTCTGGAAGTCGTACAACCACCACGGAAGCAACACAGAGCTCCTCAGACAACTTCTGCTGTAGGGCAGATGGCTGAAGCCCTGTGTGCCTGGAGGTTGTGGGCCAGGGAATCATCCAGAGAGGGCTCCTATGCTGTGATACCGCCAGCCCTGAAATTTGCACAACTTAAAAGAGGAGCCAAGGAAAACCTTCAAGCAGTGTAACATGAAATGTGCTCAGCACAGAGATGAAAGACCAAAATCAAGGTATAAAACTTTTCACCCTTAGTGAACAGATTGGCAAAAGTCACAAACTTCTTTTAACTGAAGAATTCTTTTTAGGATAGATGCCAACTGCATTCTCAGTTTACTTCACCAAATAAAACTACAATTGATGTTTTCAGGCATTAAACATCTGTCTGAAGTGGTCACAAATGTAGCCTCTAAGTTCTGTAAACACTTTCTTGAGGCAGAGGATTCCCATGGCAGGGCACTGTTTCTTACAGATGCTGAAGGAGCACAGTTCCACTCACAAACTTCTTTTCATGTAATTGTTTGTTTCTTGGCTTTCTCTATGACTGACCCTTTAGCTCTAGAACCAAGAATTGAAAACAATTAATAAAGAAACAGATGCAAAATGCAAGGCAATAGAACTTACTGAAATCATCAACATATGAGATGATTTCACATGTAAAACACCTGAATTACGTTCTGCCAGACTATTTTAAAAGACATTCTTCCTCTACTGAAAGAAAAAAGGAAGGGGGGCATACTTGGATCTGTGAAGTTATCATTTAGAAAAAAAGGAACTACTTTTAAAAAAAATAAATGAAAATGACCCGATTTAAACCAAAGAGTTCTGCAAAAAGTGTCTGAGAGGTCTGCCAGAATTCAGACTGCTTCATCAGCTTTGAATTCACATCTGCTCCTAAGCATGAAGGAGGACTGCCAGAGGTAGTGTAAATGTAACCAAATAGGTAATTTTCTTTTGGAATATATGCAATAGCTAATAAGCCCAGGTAAATTACTGCCAATCAAATAACACTGATACTTAAAGGGGTTGCCAAAATTGAACTGGAAAATAGGTTTTTCACTCTTGATGCAGTCCTCAGCAGATTCAGGAAGGTATCCATGAACTGTTTTACTCCACTAAGTATCTGCAAGCCAATATGCCTGCCCACTTCAGTTTTGCTCTGGTGAACATCCTGGAGAAGACGAGCAAATCTGAAGGAAAGCAATGAAGTCCAGAAACCTTACATCCCTACAGATTTTCATTGTACCAGTACACCATTTTCCAAACACCCTGCTCCCTTTAACAGATGGAAGCCAGCAGATTAAAGGTCCCAACTTCCCAATGCAAGAGGTGGCAAGGAGGCACACGCGTATTTGGAACTGTAATAGGCTATCAGACTGTATTGGTTTCATGAGCACTGGTAATGTTATTAGTCGAGTAATGATAAGCGGTGACAATGAACAGTGGATGGAATACAGTTCTGATGAGCCATACCTAGCTCCTTTTGTATGTTGTCAGGGATTCCTGAAATAGTCTTTCTCCTTTTGACTTTCTTCGGCCGTCTTACCACCGTGTCTGTGTAAATTAGAGACCGCCGAATGCTGGCTTGGCGGTCGAAATTCTCCCCTAATACATGGTAGAACAAGCAAAGCAACATTACTTCCAAGCACACTGACATCATGCACTTTCTTCCACTAGTTTTGTTGTAGAAATGGAAAAAAAGGCATTAATAAATGATGTTAGCTTGGTCCTACAATGAAGGTTTACACTGAAGGAAGGTACAGCACATCGTCACAGTAAGGCTTTAGACACAAATATCCATTACACAGTACTGCATGTTTTAAAAGGAATTTTGACTTCCTGAGCCCAGCTCTGATTTGCTGAGACTAGCTCTAATTCCACAAGCAAACAGACTCCTTGCTTTAATTTGGCCCTTTATAGGTTTTTCCGTGGTTTTGTTAATTTATTTTTAAGTAATGAGCTGCAGAAAAAGCAAATCTGCTCATGAAAATGAAAGATCACAATGGTTTATGCAGGAACAGACATTGCTATTGGCAACAGCTATTACAACGTCTTTGCACAGCTTCGTCATTAAATCTCATGAGGCCCTTCTTTCTCATTCCAAGTTGCTCTGAACCTGTCAAGTGTACCACATTTCTGGTGTTGATCTTTTAACACAAATACAAATAAGTACTATGGAGCACGCAGAGATCAAACTGATCTCGTGGACTCATAAATATTTCAGAGTGAAAGCTGCTTAAAATTGAAACTTTACAGATGATTATAAAAATATACAATGGCTAGAGCTGAAAACTGTGTGCATAAGCTCACTTTGCCAGACAAAGCCTTATGATGACCATGTGCTGTATCATAACAGGACCCAGAAGCACCACTATCATAAAGCAGCTTTTCTTTAGGAATTCACTTTTGTTTAGAGGTTTATAATTCGGCCATTATATTAGTAGTAAGATAAAGCTTGCACTATAGATCGTGAGCTGAGTTGATGCTCTGTCACATCTAAAAATTTAATGGCTACCCCCTGTAGCTCACATGTAAGTTCCCTTTTTAGAAGTTTAAGCATTTTAAAGCACTGCTAAATGTCCTTTAGATGGCACATTTAAGACTTAAAGGCAGAAAAAACTTGATATACATATATATGTTTTTTGCCTTGGTACACATATTTTGATGACCGAATTGATGACCAAATTATTTACCTCTAAAAAGTGATTAATGCATGGTAACTAATACATCAAAAAATTATCCCTGGCTGACTGCACATCAGTATGATGTGCGTCGTGCAAATAGCATAGAAAACCTCATTACCTCTACAACAGTTAAGATACAGTCATATATTAAAGTACAGCATGTGGACTCGTGAAAATGTAAGGAAAAAACGCAGCAGTTTTATTCACCATGTTGTAAATATAAAGACTCTGACTCTGCTTGACCGGAGCCTTGACCATGAGCTGCACTTGTGCTAAGTGGAATCCTTGCAGTTACAAAGTGCTAGTTTCATCCAACTTTTGGATCGACTGAAGTCAGATTAAGGGAGGAAGAAGCCCATGGAAACTATAAAATTTAGCGCTATGGATCCCACTGGCTTAGTAGAAGCCCTGAAATATTGAGACAGACTATCCACTGTCTGGGGCATCACAACTATTAGGACCTTAGGACCCATATGGGGCAAGGGTCAGGACATTAGGTCATCCTGTCATGCAGGATGATAATAATAATTCCAGCCACATTAAAGAATCCAAAAGATTTGAAGGAGAAAGTTTTGCATCTCTGAACATATCTTTATCCCCTTGAAGGCCAGCAATTTTGCTTGAGATGGTGAGTTGCAAGAGAATTATGATGCAGCTTTGAGTGTCCTGGAATAAAATGTAAGTGCCAAGTAGAGGGTGCAAACAAGGAGAGAGTCTTTTACATGAAGCCTCAGACAGCACAAACAGGATGGCCATGGGGAAACGTCACTGTGTCAACTGATGCACAGTAACTTCTTCCAATGAGCTACCTAAGAGCTAACTCAACCAATCCATCTTCAATGGCTTTTGATACACAAAGGCCACTATGCAAATCTGTAGAATTTCAAAGTAGCAACTTCAACAAAATCCAACAAGAATGTCACAAGTCTTTTCTTCCTTCTTCATCATCATCTTTTTTGTTTTAGAAAATATTTATGTCAATGTTAAATATATTTTACAAATTTAAGGATGCTTTTCTTCTTCTGTTACAGGTTTGTAACAAATCATCTAGATATTCCTTATACACTTTACTCAGTTGTCCCTCATGCAGCATACTCAATTTTCTCGGATTCACCAAAAATGTTTAAGCATGTGCTTAAATCTCACTGAAGTCAGTCACATTGGATTCAAGCAAAAGCTTAAACGTTTTGCAGGATCCAGCCTGGCACCAATCACCTCCACCATTACCAGACTCCTCCATCTGGTAAGAAAGTTAATTCCCGAAAACCCACAAGAACAGACACCTTTTAACCCACAGGATATGTAAAAGCAAAGACTGGCCATCACTGAAAATTCAGTCCAATCCCTTCCAGGCCAGAATAAAGCTCAGCCCATGCACTCCCAAAGACTGAAACTGCTTCCAAATCTGGTTGTCTAGTCAGCAGCTCGTCAGCCTAATGCAATGCCCCTGCACCTTCAGGCTATCCAACAGATTTTTTCGACTACTGTATTAGTTGCAATCTGTTCACTGAAGAGCCCTGAAAGCTGAACTCGTGGACCATTTATTGCACAGCCACGTGAGAGGCCATTGTACCAGAATCACTACTAATGCACTGCTGAAAATGTTATCAATTGCCAGCAGCCTCTTCAGAGGTTAACCTTTTATTTCATGCCAGGAGTAATAAAATGGAAGTTTTTTGACCTCTCTTCTGGGAGAGTGAGAAATAGAGTGTGTGAAGAAAAAAGCCAAATCAAAACAAAAATCCTCAGTGGTCTGTTCCGTGGTACGTTGAACAAACGGCACAGAATTTCTCGTCAGTCTTTTTTCCTGCCTCGTGCAGTAACATAAGGAACTTCACAAAATAAAATTACTCGGTGTGTGGGAGAGCAGAGGAGGGGAGCAGATTGTGACTTTTTAAAGAGGAACAAGGACTGCAGCTTTTTCTGTATGTTGTGTGTGGCTCATGTCGCTAGCCTTGTTTCACAGTAGCAATGTAATTATTTCAAGGGAAAGGGAATGGTAGATCCTGGAGACCAGACCACATGGTGCCAACAGCAGTCTTCCCTTATTGCCCTCACTTTCTGTCTCTTCTGATTACTGTGTTTGTAAGGGAATAAGTGCTCAACTGCACACTCCAGAAAGGTGAGGTGTAACACGCATGTGACACCATTTCAATCAGAAAAGTTGAGAACCACTGAATTTTCCAGGTGCCTACTAAACAATTCAGGGGACCCAAGGTTTGCTACACCAGTCGAATTATGCTGGTTGAAGTCACAGCACAATTTATCCAAACAAGTTAACGTTCCCCATGATGCTGAATTAAATCTGTGAGTTATCTGATCCTTCTACCTCAGTTTTCTTCCCATCTGTTTACTTCCCCCATATTACTTGCAGTATGCAGGGTCATTAAATCAAACAGCAGTTTACTGCTTCTCTAAGTATACTGCATTCCTGCTGTCACAATATCTAAGCCCTACTCAAGCTTATTGATTATGTCAGATTACCCATTGTTCCCAAAACTTGGCCTTCTGCATCTGTATCCTAAATTCCCTAGATAATGCCAACTGACCTAGTAATATTTCAGGATTGCATTTGTTTTCCTTCTATTGGTTTTCCAGAGGTGGAGTGTTCATGATTTTATGTTGTCTTCATGCTGTTTATTTCAAATATTTTCCACTGTTTATTTAAGGAAACATTTCTCCTTGACTTCTCAGAGCTTGCTGATGTTTAGTTTATTATGGAAGTCCTCCTCCTATACTATTAAAATATTTAAATACTATTAAATAATACTATTTAAAACACTAGCTTATAAAAGTATAGGTGAAAAGCACATTGGTAGCCATGCAGGGAAAGAGAACCTAATTTACTTTCAAAACAAAACCAAACATTGCAAGCTATTGATTGTCAGAGTAAGTGTGGAGTCAGAGCGTGCCATATGGCATTTGAAATAAATTGGATATTGAATATCATCCTGGTTTGGGCAGGCAACCAGTCAGTTATTTGAATTAACTAATAATAGACCATCTTGATACTGTGCAGAAAAACAGGGGTTATTAAATTGAAGTGGCAATTTCATCTTTCACGGAAATTCTGTTTTACACACAACAAAGTATCTATTCAGCATTAGGCTTTAAGGTAATTTAACTTCCACAGAGCGAGAGTTCTGCAACTGTAAAACCAAAGAGCCTTTTCAAAATGATGAGTTAATACACAGCTCATAACAAGAAAACATGGACTATGGTTATGTAAGTGGAGTATCTTACCAAGAGTATTGCTCAAAGGTGTAGCCTCATTAACTTAAGCTGTTCTAACCCTACTCTCCTTGACACCTAAACCTCTTGTTGCTGATAAAAATCAGATCCTAGAGCTTTTTTTCTTGATTTTTGTAACATTTAGTCTTTGGAATACAGAAGTCCCTGATAACCTTCCTTATATAAAATTCCTAGAAGAAAATCCTGAAATATCATCAACATTGGATAAAACATGATTTTCCGTTACATACCCTCAGTGCAGTCCACAGCAAAACATTGCTATTTATCAGTCCCCTTCTTGTATTTCATGAGTATCTAATGCCATTTCAAGTTCATGTACTGTAGACTATCTCCATTAATGATAATTTTAAGGGATTTTGACATTTTCTAAATACGTTCAGATTTAGACTATTAAACACAAAACAGTTTTCACAGAAAGGTGCGGTAAGTAATTTAAAAGTCATGCATTGAATATATGAGGGTCAAAATACTAGCCAACTGTATGGCTCCCCTTTCATCACTCCCCTCCCTCATCAGTGTAATGCAATTACTGAAATTAAAGCCTACCAGACACATTAATAGGAACCACATCTGTTTGGACGGCTTGCGCTTGTTGTCGCATTTTCTCTTCTGGCGTTGGCAGGGGGAGTGACTTAGTCCAGTTGGTTTGGGTGTTGATATCTGATAACTCATTTGTTGCTGGACTTTTAGGCCTTTTGATGGTAATAAGCTTTTCTTCTTCAGGGGAAGAGACAGGACACTACAAACAGAAATACATACAACAATGTAAGTTTACCACAAAAAAAAAAAAGGTAGGACTATGGTATTACTGAGGTGTTGCTGCTGCAGTCAGCACAGTTGCTTGTGGAGCAAAACACCCTCACAAATATCACACTTTGACCTACATAAAGAGCAATTTTAAAAACACACACACACACAAAATGCACAACAAAACACCTAGATTGTATTTTTTAAAGACATCTGATTAGTCTAAGGAATATATACCAATGAGAGAGAAAAGAGTGGTCTTGCACATAGGAAAGCACAGTACCTAATTACCTTACACACTGACATCCTTCCTGCAGTGATTAATCCCCCTCTCCCTGCACTGAGGTTCGCCTTCCCTTCCCCTCTCACCTCCCCGTGCCCTATTAGAAGAAGAGATTTGAGCACTGCTTGGCTCCAGCTGCACCAGGCTGTAAGAATGTGTAAGGTCTCAGCAAGAAGCCTGTTATGAAAAGACAGATTTAGCAGAGCTCAGTAAAAGAAACCAATCAACATACTCCACAAAATCATCAGCCATGGATCAGTAAAGTAGCAAATAACTTTGCTTTGGTCTTGGAGAAACTCATGCCACTGTTTAAGAGGTTATCAGTTTTTCAGGGGTAAGGAGTTAACATTTATTAGTAGCCACAGAGTGGTCATTTTGAAAGTCAGTTCTTCTCAAAGTGGCAGATTTCAATCCCATGATGTGTTTTACTTTAAGAAAACCCCAAACAACCAAGGAAAGAAAAAACTTTCTGCACCAGAAAAAGAGGTTGCAACAGCTTGTGCAAATCCCTCCACTAAAGTTACAAGCCAAAAAAAGGGTTTCATTCTGGGGAGGCAAACCTATTTTCATTACAAGGTCCTTGTTTGCATGCCAATATTGGCAGTGAAAACCATAATGCAGCTTTTAACTGACAGAATAGTACTTGTCCATGGCAAACACTGAGGGCACGGAGATTGAGGGAATGCAGAAGACATCACTGGGGCTTCTAGCAGGTGGTCACAAACTCAAGCAAACCCAAAAGAAGCAGCCTTTTCTCCTCCCCACTCCTGCCAGCAAGGCACTCCAGGGAATATCAGAAGCAGGAGAGGAAGGAAGACCTGGAGAAAAACCAAGCTCAGTCTCCTTCTGCCCCAGACAAAACAAAGAGAACATGGAAGAGGAGTTGCACAGCAGCAGCAGCACTAGCAGAGATCTCTCTGCTACCTGCTGACTCCTGTGTTTCAGAGGTGTCCCTACCACCAGAATTATCCCCCTTTTTTCTTTCTCTCTTCCTTTGGAAAGCCAAATACTACTCAGAATAGGGCTGCCAGTAATGGACTACTGCCTCTCCCTCCCTCACTGCTGTACACAAGCATGGAAAGAAACATCACAGCTATTTATAGCAGATATTCATTATTATTATTATTATTATTATTATTATTATTGTGGGTGTTCAGTCTAAGCGATCTGTTTTCTCTTGAAGCTGAGTGCTATACAAAAGACACGCCCAAACACTGTGCTGCAGCCGCTGTTTATAATTTCTGACTTTAATTTTCTTCCTGTTACTATGGGGAGTTCCCACTGTTTATAAACAAATAATCATTTATTTATTCTATTATGCTTTGACTCTACATCCTTTAGGACAGGGTCCAACATTTTCTTTAAGAAAAAATAAAAATAAAAGCAACTTCCAGGCAAAAAGTAAAAGAACAGAAAAGTAAAACCTCTTCAGGCAACACTAAAAAAAACATTTCAGGCAATGAAATTATTACTAATATCATCCTGTGGTTTGGAACCACACTTCAAAATATGGGAGTTTTTCTTCAAGAAAATAACCCATTTCTGAGAGCCCTGAATTTCTTTACTAGAAAGGCTGTGGCAGGGAGAGATGCTGCTCTATAGTTAAGGGCTCGCTCAGCCCAGTGAAAGCCCCAGGAGTTCTATCAATAAAATCTTCTTGGAGGACATCAATATTTTTTCAGGCCTCCACTGTTTCTAATAGGCTCTAAAAATGAGTAACAATATGACATGAATCTTTTTACGAGAGAGCGTCCATACACTGTTTATACACATATACAGTGTGGGCACACATATATGTACTTACATACAAACACAAGGGCTTTCCCACCCCAAATCACTCAAAGTCATAAAGATTTTCATTAACTTAAGCAATCTGGGACAGAAATGCCATTGAAGAAGGGAAAGCTGCCTCCAGGCCATGCCCCCCCCCCAGTTAGGTTTAAAAATTGATTGAGAGAGAAAGAGCTTGTAAGGAACATGGCACGGGGGTGACAGCCCAGTGTCACAGCAGGCACATGTAGATGCTCTTAAAGGAGTAAGCAAGGGTTGACGCGAAGAAATGTTGCTTTTCCTGTTCTACAATGAGCTTTTCTCCACCTGAACCAGGGAGACCAAGGCAGACACCTCAAGCCTATTTTTGCAGTTTGTTTGGGGTGAGGATGAGTGCCAGTGACCTCCAATTCTCTGCTTGGTTGATACTGTCATCATCAGTATCTGTCACCTTTGGACTGCACTGCAGTGCCAGGTCTCAGCTGCTGTACAGCAGTCACCAAGAGCTGCTCCAGTACATCAGTGGAGACATACTGGTTACAGAGCCATCCTTCCTTTTCAAAGAAATTACCCAAGCCAAGCAGAACAGGTTTTTTGTTATAGTATATGAATAGAAAAGCTGAAGAAGTGAAGCATCTGCTACAAGGGAATCCTAATTATCCAAAGAAATGTGGAACATCAATCACAAATGTTGCAGAATTAGAAGCTGAGAAGCTGAGAAAATTTGGCCTAGATGGAGTAAGACAGACAGAAATGAATCAGGTTATATGAGCATACAACCAATGAGAAGCAGCTGAAAACCCAACGGGGCAGTTGAGTTCAAAGCAGTGTCAGTGAGAATGACCTTCTGCCATAGGACAGAGAAATGCACTTCTATAAAATAATTCAGTAAAATAGTTGGAGGTGGGTTTTGGTGTAGGAATAAGTGCTCACATTTCAATTGTAGGTACATTTTCCATTGATCCTGAAGAAACCTGACTGTCCCTATTTATATCCTTTCTTCCAAAGTACTCTCAGTGATAATGGTGTAGGCATGACAAAGCTGTACACAGCTTTATTACACATAGAGGAATGCAGCAGTTCATCTTTCAGCTTTCTTCAGACAGAAATTATTTACCTCTATAATCAGGATGAAAATGATATTTACGTATTTTTAACAAACATTCCCAGACTTACAGCATGGAAGCTTGCAGGAAAATGCAGTGAATTGCTGCTGTGTGACAGGAATGTCTTCTCAAGTCAGGTCTGTTACACCAGAAGTAGAACTAGGTAGTCTTTTGAGAATATATCTCTGCTTAGCAAAGCTGATCATAAACTTTATATTCATAATAGAAGTACTTGCCCCATTTTTAAAGCATCTCTGAGTCATAATAACTTTACTGCTAGACTTAAATGGCCAGATCTCCGTGAAGCACGTTGTTACACTCATCTCTGCAGGAAAATTTGTTGGGATTCCTTCTTTTTCATGAACATGGTAAGAGGGAAAGATGGGATGTGAAGGCAGTAGCCCTGGACCTTGCAGTCTTTCCACGGCCGTGCATTAGAGGCAACAAAGCAAAAACCTTCAAATGGGAGTTAAAATGAGAATCCAGGAGAATGGCCTATAAATATGCTACAGACAAGCTATATGGCTCAGCAAGCCAGGGCCTCTCTGACGCCTTGTTGACATATTGTCCCCCAGCCAACTCAGCTGCTGAGATACAACAAAAGGGTTTCACTATCTCAGCACATTCATGCTATTTGAGAGGTCCCAGATGACAAACGAGTTTATGTGGTGTATCTTGCAGCACGCTCTGCCTAAATAATCTGTTTATTCTAAATCCTTTTTATATAGCAGGGGTTTATACTACACTGTTTAAAAAAAGATGGAACCTCCAGGAGGAAAACTCAATCCACACAAATTTTACTTTTCAGCAAAGGGACTTCAAACTGCTAGTCATGTCATTTACCCCACTGCCTACTAAAATCACTTCTAAAATCATAATTTCTCAGAAAAACAAAATAGATAAAAAAAAAAAAATCAGTGTTGCAGACAGCAGCCAAACCAGTTCAGCAGTCTATTAAATTTGCCAACATCCTATTTCTGCTAGTGTTTCACTAGGCTTGATGGCTTCAAGTGCCATTTTCCCAACACCAAGGGATCAAGACAATCAGTAACAAGGAAGAGAAACCCAAGACCCAAACCTGGTCAATTGAGAATGGCACTTCACATGCCTCATTCAACCCATGGGGTTTCACACTGTCTTATGGAACACTGCCACATTCTATATTTAAATGAATTTACACTTCAGATTAATTAGTCATTAGACACTATTTAGTGTCCTCTAGACCAAGGCCACTAGTCTAGTTCCCTCAATTTTCATAGAGTATTTCATTTTATTACTTCTACACACAGATCTCCAGTTGTACCAGCCAGTGTTGCTATCCTACTAAATCCTTCATTTCATAACCTTCATTGTCTCCCAGTAAGAAAGTATCTTTTGTTCAGCAGAAATAACCGACTATCATGCAAATTATCATCTTAACCAGCACTGCAGAAATGTTCTTTTCTTCTTCTTCCTCTACTCTGTTGTAACGGGATAAAAAACATAAGATGATCTGTACTGTTTGGAGCTCTAAAAGCTTATCTGGTGTCTGCCTTAAGATAATAGTCAATCAGTGATATCAAGGTGAAATCTAAATCTGAGGATGGATAGAGTGGATACTTTTCCCTGAATATTCTCTCAGCATTATATGGAGTCCTCCCCCTTCAAGAATGCACCCAGTTGCTTTCTAAACCCATGTAAACTTTCAGCATCCACAATTCCCACAGCAGCTGCACAGTCTGAGTATGTGATGAGTGAAGAATTACCCTCTTTGTTCAAGATTTTCTGTACTCACTTCCTTATGCTTTGGCATTTCATATATACTGAGCTGCTGCTTCAACTCAGTAAATTGAGCAGTACTTAAAAAACCCCAAATCCTGCAAATGGTATAAAATACATATTGCTGCTTACAAGAGCAGCGCCATGCAACTGCAGCACAGGGACAGGGAGGCCAGCTGAGGACACCACCACCCAAAAGTACCTTCAGCTCTGCTAGACCTCATGCCTCAGGGCTTTTATGCATTCCCACCTCCAAAACTGAAGTGCCCAACTGCTTTAGCTCCTCTTAACACCAAGCAAAGTTTTAGATTAGACTTCCTGAAGTCAATACAGTTAGCACATTTGTTTTCACTTAAGATACTAAACAGTTTCTTGCAGGTATTGGAGAGACAATTAATACTTTATCTGAGCACAGTGGCAAAAATGTATATTTTACCCTCCCCATGAGTAAGTGAAATAAATGTTTTTTCACCCAAAGCATAACTATAAAGACAAAGTTCATAAGCCAAATGACAGGACCTAGGAGAAAAACACCGTGAGTTTTTGGTGTGCAAACATTTTCATAAATGGAATAAAGAAATAATATACTGCATGCCTGGGAGCAGGTATTCTCTGTAGTTCCCATTTATCATTTAAGAAAAATAAATTCTTCCACATTAGCAGAGTTCTTCCTTGAGTAATTAAAAACAAATAAAGCAGCCAATTAAATAAAACACAGTGTCCATTGGGTGAGGTGTTTCAAAGGAGGCAAACTTAACAGACAAAAAACAGGGAATAAAAAATTCTGTGAACCAACTAAATACAGGATACTGTACTGCAGACAAAAAGGAGTACAGAGGAAAATAAAGGAAACAAACCTGGTGTGGCACTCTTCTGTTGAGCAGTTGGTTTTTTAATTGCTTTTATTTTTTAAGCAGAAAAAAGCAACAGGTAACGACTGAAGGCTAAGAGCAGAATAAGACTGCATATATGCTAAATGCTACAAGCAACATCAAGCTGCAGATCTGGCAGCTGGATGGTCCCACTCGTGGGAAAGGTACCTTGTTGTTCCAGGGAACCAAGTTACAGCAGGCGCTAATGCAAGACTGAGAGGTGCAGTCTAACAGACTAGACTGTTGAGTGAGACAAAAAGAAACAGAGTGAGTGGTAAAAAAGGGAAAGAAAAAGGACTAAGAAAAAAAAATACACAAAAGACAAATACAGTTAATATACACAATGTATACATTTCAGGACATAAGGAGAAGAGTTTGAAAGCGACATTTCAATATACCTTTTACACGAGTAAAACAGAGTAATACTGAAGGACAGGAAGAGCTCCCAAGTTGTGTCTTACACCAGCAGTATGTAAGATATGAGAAAGGAGGAGACTCATCACAGTACTGAGATGGAAAATCCAGGTAAACCAATTTAATCACCAACAAACTCAGCTAGGATCAGTACTACAGTGGAGCTTGGCCTATGCTCCATTAATCTAACTTGTAAGAATCAACATTAAAAGTAAAAGGGCAGTTCTAAGAACTTAATTTTATATCAACTACCACTCAGAGACTCCAGCTTTCTACGTTTTCTAATTTTGTTTACTCGTTTTTGTGTTGGGCCTGCATTTCCCTAGTGGTTTTCCTTTGGAACAGTACATGTTCTGCTTATCTTAGACATTTTATAAGACTCACACTAAACCAATGTGCTTTGTGGCATGACTGTAACCACCCTCTGCTGACAGACACCCTCCTCCACAAAACCTGAGAATTCTTGTGGGTCAAGGTCTCCTCTAGCATCACCTAACCACGGTTTCATATTGTCTCCAGTGTAGACAGACAAGCAAAATATCTGGCTATGCTTCTTTTTTCTTAGAAGCAGATTAAAAAGAACAGGGAAAGATGGTTTCCTCAGTGAAACCACCATGTAGCAACATATTGTTTTTTCTGTAACTTGGCAACTATATCAACTAAGAAGTTTCCACACAGTAAATAGGTAATCATCCACCCATCACTATTCTGCTGTTCCCAAATTTCAACTACTAAGTACTGCAGGCACAGAATTTAAATGTTGGCTTTTTTGCTTTGAACAGACAACAAAGCTACAATGCTTTTATCTAATGGTAAGGAGTACCCATTTTGAATAACAGGATTTTTAGTGACCCCAGTTCCACACTGTTACTGAAGAACTCTCCTGACAGCTGAAGTATGACTCCCTCAAGGCATAAAACTTATTAGAATTACTTGGCACTTTACCAGAAGGATAGTAATTTAAGTTCAGAAATCTGTTGTGGTAAACATTCATTTAAAAAGAGTAAAAATTTACACCATTAAAAAAAAAAAACAATTAAACAAAGATATTAGTCAAAGGACTCCACAAAAGAGAGTTATACACAGTTTACAAGGAATTAATGTCTTCATGAGCTGGAAATAAGAGTGGCAGGGTTAAGGTTCAGGTTCTGAGATAATCAGTAACAGCCAAGACTGTCAGTTTGGCAGCTATCTTTCTCCACAGCTCTGAATCATCCTTTCAGCTAAAAATATTTAAAGGAACCTATTCCAATTTGAAATAGAAGTGCTACCCTATATTTGAAGCATACTTAGTAGCATTAATTTTCTCCAGAATGCACAGAAATTGTTAGTAACACATCAACACTCAAAAAAACCCTTAACCAAGAAAAGGATGACAGCTCTTAGTCTCCAAGAGTCCTCACCCATACTTACATGCTTTCATTCAAATTGTTACAGGAAAGTGTATTTATATTTTTTTAAATGTTACGTTAGTTTTACATGTGCACATGGTTGCATGCTGCACAGCACTGGCCAAGACCAGTCAAGGACATGTGCATCTGTGTGCAGGACATTAATAGCAACAAACAAGGTGTCAATACTTACCCCAGTGGAAATCACAATTCCACTGATTTCAACAAGGTTTTGCAAATTACCATTATAACGCATTCCACAGTATGAATGTGCTTTACATTCTCAGCTCACTGCCAGTACATACCACACACAGCTAAACAAGATGCCCTAACTTTCCCTGCCAACACACAGATTAAATGTAATCACCACCTGGATGAGAGACTCTACATATTCCACAGTGCCTTTTATTATGTGATTAAAAACCATGGAGGATAAAATTGAAAACACTGTACCCTTTAAAGGGCACATATTGCTGACAGAGTTATTTGGTCCGTTCTACGGAGAGACATATGGTTTAGTAACAATTCAAAGAAATTAAACTGTGTTACAAACAAGGACATCCTCCCACTCTCTAAGCAAGGGTAGTTTCTGGCAAAGTATTCTAGAATGCCTATCCTGAAAATCCCAGGAGCTCTGGCATTTCAGCTTTGGACAGGCAGGCTCCAGTGGATCCTGCCGTCCAACCCAGCAGTAATGTCCTAGACCACAACACCAAAGTTAGCTTTTCCTTCAGAGCCCACAGGCACAACAGGGTAAAGTAAGGACAGGAGAGCAGAATTTCTTTTCTTCTTCAGAACATTAATGCAACTTACTAGTTCTGTAACTGAAATGTATATAAATTGACGTATATAGCAATATGCCTTCACAATTTTGTTAGGACCTGTGCTCAACTGTCCCTTCTCTTTATTTGTTTGTTCCTAGATTCCAAGCTAAGAGCACTGGGAGTTGAGATGTGGAGATATAAGCACAAAAATCATGACATAAACTGAAAGAAACGCAATAAACCCAACTTAGTGGGCAATCTTCATTTCCCGGATGCCTTTACCATACAATTGTGATGCAATGGTACAAAGCCTCTACTTAACTGAATAACTGCCTGTATTAGCAATTCAAAGTGTGCACCTATCCAAGTTACAATTCGCTGATGGCTGGTGAATAGCTCTTCCTGCTACTTAAATGTAAATATTTAACAGCTACCCTTACTGGGGTCTCCCCTCCAGAACATTACCAACCCCTTCCTGCTTTCACACCCTGAAGATGCCAGCGGGAACTTTATATAAATGCATGGGTAGAATGGGAATTTTAAGAAACCATGAAGGTCAGACGACCTACTAGCACTGTAATTCAAAGGAGTAAACATCTTTGTGATCTTCTAAAAATCCTGCCTTATTTGAACAGTGTTATGGTGGGCAATTAAACCACACCAGACAAGTATTTTTTTCCAGCGCTTTGCCCCCCCACCATTACCTTCTGTTCAATTTCTTCATAATCATCCTGGTAACTTCCACAGATTGCACTGGAGGACGAGGAGAAGGTGGGTCCCTGAGAGTAATACTGTGAGCTCCGGTAGCCATCCCGCCGCAGCTTGTCACACTCTGCCAAAGGAAAGAGGAAGAGGAGGTTAAACCATGGCAAGAGCCATTACTGTTTATGCTTGGTGTACAATGGCACTCAAGTACTGAATATTTTTCTGAAAATGTTTACCATGCATTAGCATTGTCTGTCCCGAGTGACAGAACCCAAAGGCGCGCTGCTCATATTTGTATCTGTATTTCCTCCTCCCTCACATGTATTACACACGTAAGCCCACACATAGCGTATTAACCCAGGCGATGGCAAGTGCTTTGGAAAGACGGGGGAAATAGATTTCTTTATTTATTTAAGTGAGGCCTGGCTCGGTGTCTTGACAGATGGCAGCATCTTGCAGGATGGGAGATGGAAGCATGCGAGTAACTCCAGGGGTCTCATTTGCCAGGCCAGTAGACATCTATTATATGCCTTACACTTGAAATGATGATGTTGCTCACTACTCAAGCACCATCTGCTAAATAACTTTGGCACTGACCACTTGTCTTGTCTTCCTGTCCGTGGAAGAGACCATTTACTGTGATTTTGGAGAGAGGAATGCAAATCATGGGGATCTCAAAATCTCATGTTGTTCCACAGCACATGTAGTATAATACTAAAGAGTTTCCAAACTTCAGAAAGAATTCAGAGCAAACATGCATCCCCACTCACAACAGCCAAAATCCCAGTCAGCATCTCATCCCCCTCACAAAGTTTTCCACAATCATCTTCCTGCCTCCTAATTGATATTCAGTGTGATTCTGCTAAAGAATAACAGACGCCAGAGCATAAGGAAAAATTAAATGTTCAAGATGCAGCAACCAAACTCATCAGACCAGTTAGCTTCACATTCACAAAGACAAATATCTGAATCTGTTGAAAGATTAAGAAAGCAAGAAGAAAATTAAGTATTTGGTATATTTCCATCTAAGGAAGTGAAATTTCTGCACAATACACAGGCACTATCACAACACAAAGCGCTTTTATCATCGCTTGCTGGAGAAAGACTTTCTGTGATTTTATCATCTGTCTGCCTATCTTGATCTTTTGAATACTCCTTAAAATAGAAATCTTGCAATGTTTAGACCGAGGGGAAGGTTTTAGAGAGGCTTTTGCCTGGCAAATGATTAAGTGGATTTACAATCTGCAACTCTAGCATACATGTTGCTCTCCTATGCTCAGATGCTTCTGAGACCGAGATCTGGAGGACTCGTGCTGACAGGTTAAACTGACCTACAGCAACCACAGCTCCGTGAGGATTTAATCAGTAAGGACTCCCCTGTATCTGCACACGCACACTGAGGAGGCAAGCTTAGTCTGACAACTAGCCATGTCCATTAGTGCCACTCATAGGTCCCTGCTTATGAATGCGTATGGGGTAAAAAAAGCGCAGTACGGTGTCAGCCTGTCCTTTCTCAGTTCAAGGACCAATGGTGGTGGTGTGGGTTTTGAGATCCAAATCAATGGTTACATCTCAGGAACAGAGGGTTGGTGACCCTGTTAACCCATTTCCCATGTGTGAGCCTGCTGACATTGTGCACATCTGGAAAACTGCTGCAGCACTTCAGGAAGGGATAAAAAATGACTGTGAGCAACCACAGTAAAACAAATTCCTCCACCACCCTTCCAAATCTGGTACCAGATCCAGCCAGATTCAGCACATAACACTCACAGATGTGAGTACCCTGATGGGTTGTTTGTTGGTTTGAGCTACAAATGAACAGGGATAAGCGGACCGTGGCAGAACAAGACAGCCCAAAGACTTGCATCAACTTGTAGCATGGGTTAACACGCTAAGTTGTCAACTTAGACACTGCAACTTCTACCTTCAGATCAGTCATTAATCACTGCAAACAAACATGAATACAACCTAAGTGGTGCTTAAGAACGCAGTTATTTTTCCTCCCATTGCTGGGCTAAGGCTTAGGGTCCGGCATGTCCCAAAAAAATACTGTGGTGGTCTGACCTGGGCTAGATGCCAGGTGCCCACCAAAGCCGTTCTATCATTCTCTTCCTCTGGAAAGAGCTGGACAGGAGAGGGAAAATGCAACAAAAGGCTCATGAGCTGAGAAAAGGACAGGGAGAGATCACTGACCAGTTAAAACCACTGGCAAAACAGACTTGATTTAGAGGACTTAGCTGAATTTATTACCAATCTAAATCAGAGCAGGATAATGAGAAGTAAAACATGCTCCACCCACTCCTCCCTCATTTCCAGGCTTAACTTTATCCCTGATTCTCTACCTCCTCCCTGCTCAGCAGCGCAGGGAGACGGGGAATGGGGGTTATGATCTGTTCATTCTGTTATTTCTGCTGCAGCTTCCTCCTCAGGGAGGTCATTCCTCTGCTCCAGCATAGGGGCCCTCCCATGGGAGACAGTCCTCCAAAAACTCTCCAACATGAGTCCTTCCCACAGGCTACGATTCTTCACAAACCACTCCAGTACTGGGTCCCCCACGGGTGCAGTGCTTCAGGAACAGTCTGCTCCAGTGTGGATCCCCCATAAGGCTTAAAGTTCTGCCACCAAATCTGCCCTAGCTTGGGCTGCTCCTTCCATGGATTCCCAGGGTCTGCAAGGAGCCTGCTCCAGAGTGGGTTTCCCATGGAGTCACAGTTGTCACAGAACTCTTCTGGAGACCACAGGCTCTTCTGGAGCATGACAGATGCATGCTCTGATATTGTTTGACTTTATTTATTTTCCTAACCAAGGAGGTAAAGATGATGAACAGTGAACTTCATGAAGCCCAGAAGAGCTCCAAAAACTTAAGGAAATCAACACTGAAGGTCTCAAGTCGATCACAAGTTCAAGTGGACTGACAATAACAACCTGGCAACTTCTCAAGCTCACAGCCGCCTCCTGTTGTCCACAACACAAAATCCATGTACCTTCAGAAGCTACTGCAGCAACGTTGCTGATGAAGACAAAATTGCTACAAACTGCGAGGTGAAACACACCAACAGAAAAGTGGTTTGTTTCCAAGAACAGCTTTTCTATTTATGTACTGTCACTGTACATTTTTCAGCACAGGAGGAAACACACATTGTGGATGGCACCCAAGGCCAATAAACCTCATCAGAGGTTTTAAGCAGGTATCTTTTACTTTGCATTGCAACAGCCCACAAGCACAACACAAGGTCAAACATTGCACCTGACTGAAGGTACTGTCACTGTCAAACCAAGGGTGGCAACTGCTGTTTAAAACCTGTTCCAGCGGGATCTCCTCCCCTCCATCTTACTATTGTTAGTAAGGTGCACTATTGCTGAAGGTGCACATGGTCTTCTGTAAGCTATCAGGTTCACATTTTTCAGATACTGGGGTTTCAGTTTTGTAAGAAAATGCTGATGAAGAAGCTAGAGAGACTTACTTTAGGAAACACTCCAGACATGTTCCCTTCTTCCCAGAGGAGCAATACGTTGTCCTATTCCGACAACCCCAAACAGAGAAGAGCACTACACACTAAGTGAAAAAGTTCTTATAGTTATGCATGTTATTTCAGAGATGTCTGTACTGAAGCTCACTAGGCAACCAAAGGATCCATCCAGTTCCAGTTATTAAAAATCTTCAGTTTTAAGAAGGGCAGTACATTTGTGCCAGTTGAATCAGGGACATACATACTCCTGGTTGGACCCAGCAGCAGGGCTGTCATTTCCCACATTATACAACATAAAAAACCATTCACAGCTTTTCCGTACTTCTGCCAAAGAACTGCCAGCTCAAACCCCAGGAGACTGTATCAGGCAGGACACAAATACCCACTCCTAAGGATGTGCCTGCCAGTTCAAACCTGCAGCACATGTTGCAGCCAAGCTCAAAGTCGTAATTTTTGCATTAATCTGATCTGAAACGTGCAACAGTATGATTATGCCCCAGCTGAACCAGTTTTGTTCACACAAACACTAACTATTCACCCACAAAAATCAGAAAAGTGTCACTGCCTTGGCAATTACAATCAGTGGGTAGCACCCACTCAAAAGTCTGGAACTACCTGCCCTTCATCTCCTGACTGTTTCTGGAGCTAAGTGCACAGGGAAACTGCCTGTCACCTTCTGCTGCCCTGCAAGTGCTTTTCTGGCTAGGTAAAACCATACATTAGTTCTTGTCCTCCTTCTATACTAGTGGTACAATAAATTTCAGAACCTCCTCTGTATTACAAACATTGCTTAAAAATGACTGTCATTAAATTATACTATAATTTATTTCCACTTATGTGATACAAGTTAAACCCTTCCTAGAAAATGAAATTTTGCCTGAAGTTGAGTTTTGCTGTTCACAGGGTGGTTTTAGTTAAGCGTGAAGAAAGTGCATGGGATATGTAGAGAAAAATCTTTTAAAGGCCCCCATATAATTTCCACAGTTATTAGAACAGCCTTCAGGAGATGCAACCAAAGAAAATGTGTTAAAGCTGTCAGTGCCCAATACAAGAATGCCCAAGTCTCTGCTATACACCCAACCACTCACCTGTTTGCTTGGGATTGTAGTATTGCAGCCTTTGCTAAATCTTGGCACCAGACAGAAGTGGGCTGGGGACATGTGCTGTGCATCATCCATCCCTGCTCTCTTCCCTCCTGCTACACAAGCTGGGGAACAGGACGGTACCAGCAGCACCACGCTGACAGCAAAGGCTCACCCAGCCAGCTGCAATTCTGCACCAGAGTTTTGAGCCACAGGCACTGAATTCAGCATGTTGTGAATAACTCAACTGCTCCATGTAAAAGCTTGTGGCCTTTGTGACAGACTGTCAGGTCAAGTGTATGAGAATACCTCTGAGGCCTCTCAGCCCAGATCTCTCTGTTTCATACAAGGAACTTGCACGTGCCCCTGAGCTGGTAACACACAGTAGCAAGTCTTAAACATAGAGGCGATTTATTGCTTGTCCAACAACTTGAAACTGTATTCTTGCACGATAATTTCAGCCACAAATCACGGGAGTGAACAGAAGGCACAGCACTGATACCTCAGTAATTCGTCTGACATGGTATTACCATGGTAAAGCAGGATTAACGTTTACCTTGTCAGACCTACACACCGCACTATGCCACGACAGATGGAAGGCTGGGTTTGCTGGGAGGGGACCGGATGCATTGGCTGTTTTCCTCTCCTTTAACCAACCCTGGTAATGTCTTGTACCTGCTGAGCTTCCTACCAGTAAAACCTGTTGCAGTATCTTGAAGTTTATACGAAGGAAAATGCATTGCCCTGTCAGAAGCAGAACTGGTCAGAGGGAGATGGATTCAGTAATTGTCAAAAGTTTTGCTTAACTTTTTTCTTATTGTAAGTGAACTGTTCAAGATTAAGTGTTATTTTTCACAAGCTTCATCATAAAACTATCATTTTGCCTGTCCGGATCAGGCTGCCCTATATATACCTGTCTGCAGGGAGAATGCTTCCAGGTGCTGCTTTTCAAGGCTGGACCCCATCTGAGCCTGGGACCTCTCCCTAAGGCACAGCCCCAGCAGCAGCACAGAGCCACAGCTTTGTGCCACCACCCTGGACCAGTCCTTCATGTCTCAGGCCTGAAAGTGCACCCATCACTCACTAAATTAGCCCTAATGAGATTACTGAGATTACTCATGTAAGCAAACATTGCTCACGTGACTGCTGCAGGACCAGGCCTTAAGCTCTGTAGCTGCCTACAGCCACATGTACATACTCAGGCACACTCTCACAAGCACATATTCAGGAGTTCAATATTAAAAAAATAAAATCCACATTTCTAAATATTTATTAGTAACCAGCAAAGGCACTGGTTATAGACTAAAACTACCATGATATTCACTAGCAGAAACTTAGAAACTTAGCATCAAGGTTATTCAAACATCTAAATAGCTCCAATTTGCTTGGCATAACTACCTATCTAGTTAGATGGGTCAAGCAATGAAAGACAGGATAATAATGTCCTGGAAGCATCTGAATTTACCCTGTATGCAAGAACAAGACCTGGAACTCAAGACTAATTGCTAAAACCAAAGAGAAAATGCAAGTCAGACCAGGAGCAGATGCGATGCCTGCCTGGCACAGCTGCCCAGAGCTCCTGGAACAGAAACTCCTGGGTACAGAGGCGGGAAGGGCAAGACCAGCACACACTTCACTTTTACACCACCTCTTGCTGTCTCCTTCTCAGCAAGAAGGGACACGCGCTGTGCTGACAGCTGCATCTGCATGCTTAAAAAACTATTTCAGTTGAAGTCGGTGCGACTTCTTGGCAGAGCCTTTTGTGTTGTAACTTGTATTTTTCTATTTTTCTTTCTGACTTTTTTTTTTTGTACTACAGAGAGGCTATTAACTGCACGAGTCAGCTAAACTGTCAACTACAGAAATAAACTTGCTGATTAGTGTATTAAAACACATTTATCCATTCACTGCACATATAACTGGAAAACCACTCTACTGCCCCAGGTCAGAAATAATTTTTTTTCAGTCTTCAAACATTGTAGCTAACTCCTTCTTCTGTAAATACCCACAAACTATGTTCCTCCCTAAGTCACAACTACAAACACTGTCTTACAAAAAGCTTTTCAAAATTTCACCTAAAACCAGACAGTAATGTAATATATATTTGTCTTATAAATGAAAACTGTTTAAAATTACCTCTTACTTTATAGGTTACACTGCACTTTAATAATCAAAGTATCACTGCCTTTGGTTTTAAAAGAAATTCCTTTTACCACTGGTAAATAACTGCATCTCATTTTAATTTACTTGATAGAAATTTTGAATTTGTTTTTCCAGTTGAGTTGAGACAACTAAGACCTGTGGGCTTGTGACAGACAGGCGTGGGTGTCAGAAGACCTGGATTTCTGAGCTGGTATTGCTGCATCCAAGCAAATCACTTTGGGTTAGATCCAGTCAAGAACTGACATCCTACAGACAGACATAACACGATCTAAATTTCATGTATGTGCCTCCTAAATCCAGAGTGCAAACAGGTATATACACACTGCCTGCAGCATACGAGGACGTAGAGATACATCTCATGATAAATCCAACTAAGGACGAACTCAAGGGGCCTTAACTCTCATTGCCACGACTCCAGGAACGGCCAGGTGCAATGCTGCAGGTGCTTCTCATGAGAGGCAGCAGAACCTAAAAGGGTTTTCAACATCTCTACTTCTAAGGAAGATGTGCTTTTGCAAGTTAAAGTCTTTCTCATTTAGATACAAATTTAACCTAACAGTGTGCCCCAAACACTAAGCAAAAAGGTTGTCACCTGCAATGTGACAAACCTGCTTTGTTTGGGACTGTTGTATGGTCTGGGGGTATGTACTGAGACATGCTCTGAGCACCAAACTAGGACCTCTTCCAAGAGCACAGCTGCCTCTCTGCCTGCCCACTGCACTGTATTAATATGTGGATAAGGCCAAGCTAACTATGAACTACGCAGTTAACAGTGGAATTTCAGGGAGGTAACTTTTAAAGATAAAGAGCTTGAATGATTATGCCTGGGACCATAATTAAAACAGACACTCTAGTTCAAAGGTCTCTTTGGTTAGTAAATCTAACTAAAATTACTACCTTTCACTCTGTGCCTCTTTATGGTTCCCTCATTTGTAAACTGGGGTTAAGAATGCACAGCCCTCTCTGTGTGGATGAAACAGGCTATATAAAAACACAGCTGTGCAAAGGCAATCTTGTTTCTCACAAATACCTCAAGTTAAATATGACTTGAAAAAAAAGCAGCTCAATTTAATTCCAACGCAGCACCTATTTTTGTCCCTTGATCTAAATATGCAGCAGACAGCTTGCCTCTACCACTTTACATTCCTCCCAAAAATTCATTCAGCTTGGATCAAGTCCCATTTCCTTTAAATGTATAAATCCCCATATCATCTGCAGAACTTGACTATCACAGGGAGAGCTTCTATATCAAAGCTTTCAAATATGTTGTAAAGCCACAGCAGTGGTGCACTTGTGTAACAACTGAAGTGTAACCAATCCTAACTGCAAAGCAAGTTCATGAACTTCAGCTGTGATATATCCACTGCAGTGTTTTGTTCAGACTCCCAGTTAAACAGGTCACGGATTTCAACAGATGGGGTACTGTTGCCGCCCAGCTGAAAAAAACTTCTGCTCAACAGCTTGATCGAGGTGCTTTGGCTAGTACCAGCCTTCGCCAACCCAGCTAACGTCCTTATTGTTCCCGTCCCTTGCCCCAAAGTGCATCTTTATACTAGTATTTCTAGATATTTTATCAGTACATATAGAGAAGCCTAAACCAAGCCCAGAGACAGTGAACACTGGTACCCAACACACTTCTTGCACAAGCACCATAGGAAGTGGCAAGTTTTCAACCCACCAGCAAAACTTAGATCTTTGCTTCAAAGCCTTCTTACTTGATGAGCAACAAGAAAGGTCCCACAGACTTTTAAAAAGATTCTTTTGCATGTTCCCTCTCTTGACTAAGGAGCCAAGCCCTGCCACACAGGTAGCTTTTAACGACAGACGCTGTCCAGAGTTGCCCAGAAACAAAGATGTCTTGGGCTCCAAGGGGATTAAGGTAATCCTAACAGAGGGCTGCTGGACTCTGTGTCAGAGAAGCTGAAAAGGTACTTCGAAGAAGTCTTCCTGAAAGGGAACAAATGTATTTATGTTAGGTCTCTTTCTTCCAACACGCAAATGTTCACCCTCCCGTTGGGAAGCATGTTCTGCTGCAGTAACTGGTGGCCAGTCAGGTTGGGAAGCCTACCCTTCCACATTAATTCTCCAAGCTGCTTCAGGGCTCAGCTGAACAGACACTTGTAGTAGCACAAGCATGGGGCGTGAAAGTGCAACATTAGAGGAAAGCAAGTGTACAGATTTATTTTCAAGGGTCTAAATCAGATGTAAGTGTTTAAGAAGGAATCAAATTAAAAGGCACTCTTCAATGTCAAAATACCATTAACAGGGTCAAGTAAACGAAAACACGTTGATCATTCCTTTCTTTTCTTGGAGCTTTTAAAAAACAAATACATTTAATACTAACCTTTAATTCCCCAGGTAATCTGTATGACTTAGCGATACAGAAAACCTTTCTAATGGCACAAAATGTAACAGCCATGACAAATTATATTTGTTAACAAGCTGTCACTAGGGAGTGCTCAAAATAATTATCACCGTTTGTCTCAAGTTAATTTAAATTTCTGCAAGTGCCTTATACGACTGCATTTAGTAGTGACAAGATGTCTTAAATTTAACAGTGCATTGGCTTCCTTTTGCATCTTTGATGCCTGTATTAAAATAATGCTCCCTGTTTTTTCTCTAGCATTTTTTACAGATATTTGCTTCTCCTTGGACAACTGAACACAGCTACTATAAAAATATGAAGGGATTTTTCATTGCTTTTTCTCCTAGGACATTTTATGTTAAATGTAAAGCTATCTAAAATGCTACAAACAAGCACATGTAACCTCCTAATCTAAGAGAGTAAGGAGGAAGAAAAGCAAAAAGAAAATCAGCTGAAAGTTTGATATTCTTTTATTGTGGCAGCTGCTTCACCTAGCACTGAAACAATGATGATACAGACAGGAACAGTTCCAATTTATTCTCTCCACTAACAGCATGGATCTGAAATGGGTTCAATAATCTTTTAGGTATATCTTCCTAAAAAACCACATTCATCTAGTTTAAGAAAAAAAACCCCAGTATCGTTGGTATTATGGTGAAGCAAATGTTATCTTCTTTAAATCCTTTCACTGGAATTGTTTTCACTTCTCATGTGCATCACTAAATCAATCTACATATAACCACTCTTCATGTTTTTACACTCAGCACTGCACTATATAAACTAAACCTAAAAATAGCCAACCTAGATGCTTCCAAGTAGCTCAATTTTGCAGCACAAGACCAGCTTTCAAACACTCGCAGCATTAACTCCTGGTCAAATTCTGTTTCATTTCATTTGAATATTTGCTTTTTGAAATTCCTTATTAGAAAGGGCAGTTGGAGTATGGAACTTGGCCAAAACCATCAACAGATGTACACTGAATTAATTCAGTAACAGTAAAAAAAGTAGGATACACGGCCAGAAGCTCTGGTAGTAACTTCACAATTGAAATTAAAATAATGAGAAATAAGTTGATTTCTATTTTTTTATTTTATAGTTCCAAGGCCTTTCAGGAACATATGGTCTACTCCTAGCCTTTAATGGCCTTTTACTTCATTAAGGACTGCAGCTGGAAGGGAGTTCACATCTTGACATCTCTCTGAACCTGAACCAGACCTATTGCCAATATGAAGTGGTTTCCCCCTATTTTGCAGATTTTTAATGAAACATAAGATTATTTTAAGTCCATAATCTTCTCAGCAGGATTATCGACTAGTAGCTCTGACCCTAATATTGCTCATCTGAACAGTGATCTGGCAGATGCACTGAGAAAACAAAGGCTAAACACATACCTGTCTGGAGGGTCTTGTAGCAAGACATAATAGAGGCTTTATGACTAACTACTTAAATCCGGTTTTATTTGACAATGCTAACCAGATGTCTTCTGGAAAACAAATCAAGTGTTTCAATCACTGCTGCTTAAATACATTCCTTGAATTTGGCCAACAAAGCTAAACAGAAGCTAGAGTCAGCCAAATCCAGCTCTTCTGAAGATGAGATAATAAATGAATCATCGCAGACTTTGAGACAACGAGCCCTATATTATGCATGTAGCTTGAATCAACACAACTACCCTGGGGGGGGAGGGGAAAGGGCACAAAGTACAGGCCGTTTTGCAGGAAGATTCAGCAGTTATAGTCTGAAAAGGGGTATGAAAGTCAGCGCATGGACTGTTTCCACTATTGACAGCAACACTTTCCTCAGTACGTATCTGACACCTTGTCATCTGCTGGAAAAGACAGCCAGCCTGCGCAGTGACCAGCAGTGTGTGACAAGACATTGCCCCTCATCTGCAACCTGAACAGTGCAGAGAGAGTGTCCACAACACTCTTCAGGAGTTGGATATCTCGTAACAGCCTGGTATCATTTCAGTCTGGCTGTGTTTGACCCTTAACATTAATACAGTTATTTCATCCGTGCCCTTTATGCTGGTTGTCTTCCAACTCACGAACAAATGACAACACACAACAGTGGAGGCTGTCCTCCCCCACGTTTTTTTTCTTTTTTTTTAAATCAAAAGTGCTCTCCGTTGCTAATTGCAGGAACTGGAAGACAACGACCCCTTCGAAATATGCCCTGCTCTGGCTCCCATCACAGCAACTGACATATATCAACATTTGAGGGAGGCTTTAGAATAGTTTAAAAAATGTAGAAACAATGAGTTCACGTACATGGTAAGAATTTTTTTTCCTATTCCTTCACTTCATCATAGTTTGCAAGATTATCCGAGGCCAATACATTCCAGATTACTTTAGGCTTTCCTTTTAGGACATTGGACCTACACCTGTAACACACTGCTCATGTTGCAAAACTGCACAGAAGGTAAACCGGCGAACTTACGATACACCCCAAGCAGTTAGGCAAACTACAGTGCTTACAGATGCTACAACAGTGCTGCATCTCCTCCCCATCTTCATGCTTCACTCCTTATTGCGTGTCATTTTTAGAGTATAATATAGTTCACTAAATGAGCATTAGCCTTATTTACTTTTACTACCAAATATTTGTGTCATTGCTATATACTACAGCTGCTGCATCTGCCCTCCCAGCTGAAGACCACTGTACTTCAGACTCTTCCTCAGACTGGTTCTTCAAATACAACCATGCAACAAGCCAGATCTGTCAATGCATCTTGTCAGGGATGGGAGCTGTTTTACAGCGCTACCCTCTTGACTCTGGCTGAACACCCACTGACCCTCCTGGCCTTATGGAGCAAGGCCACTGCAGGAAACACTGCACTATGTGGCACCGGCCCCTTTAGCACAGGTGACAGCCTGCCTTAAAAAACAATGCCACTGAACGACATCAAACTCACAGCTCTGCAGCTGTCCAGACCAGACCTTCCGTGCTGGTCCAGCCCTCAGCAGACATTAGCAACACAAGATTAAATAAGTCAAATAGTCCTTCAGCACTGAGCAGAGCACACAGCAAGGGAAGAGGATTGATTTGAGGATCCCGGCCCCATGCAGAGCCTCAGCTCTTCCCTCCCATCTGTTGTCTTCGTTTCCTATTTTCATGACTTCCTAGAAGGAAACAGTGACACGAAGGACAGTCACGTTAAGACTCCTCAGTGGTTAGTATTGTTTTGTTTCTATCTGAACATCTGTATGTTGGGAAACACCTTTCATAAGGTGACCATGCAAACATTAGGAAGAGGCCACATAGGACAGGCTTTCAGGAAAGGCCTCTAACTTTCAGGAAAGTTAGAGCAGCTTGGTCCTGAGGGTAAGAAAACACACAACTTGGATGGCACATGTGCTTCACCAGGCACTCGGAGGTCAGGGCTCCTTCCCCAAATGTTTGCATTTATCCAGTGCAAACAAAACACCAAGAAAAAATACTGTATCTATCACCAAAACCCGAGAACTGCATCATTTTCTAAATGTTTAAATCAAATTGCAATGGTACCATGATGATGAAGTACAGCTGAAATTGCTCTTCTTCCCTAGTCATCATATTAAGCCACTGAGATCTTTCATTTAAAATAAAGTAACACAGCCTGGTTTTAATAATCAAGCCACTGATTTTAGTCAATGACAACTCTAGATTTTAACATAGCTTACATAAAGCAACTTCATTTCTCAAGAACAGATAGACTCTGCAACACAAACTTTTGTTCCAGCTGCTTCATTTTCTAATTCAGACTACTGGACAATATTGCTTTTTAGAACTTCAGAGGGCAGCAAAGCACCTGCATGCCTAAAGAAGGATACATAGCTTTACCCCAGTTATGAAGGCTTGCATTTGAATGCAAGATCTCACCACTTATATTTGAAAGTAGTTTCATAAAGGAAAAGCAAAAAGCAAAAGATTTCAAAAGGGTAAAAGAGTAGTTCATAGGTAAGAAATGCTAAAACATCCCCCCATACTACATCTACTGTCACATGCTGCATCCACTTCCACAGTGTGCTAAGCAGAGGACATATCAATATATAACATACAAAGTAAAATAATAAACTTAGAAATTAAGGAAAAAATTTTTCCTTCTCCAAACACAACACTGCTTCCTGAAAAAATATGCAGAGATAAGCAGTGCACTTATTTCTCTCAAGACAGGATAGATTATATATATATTCATATCTCTTAACTTTTTTTTCCTCAAACCAACTTAAGTAGACATACTAGCTTTTGCTTAAGTGCTGCTAAAAGTTTATTCTAGATAACAGACAGCTTCCTATCTATTTCGTGAGATTTTTTTTATTTAGACCCATGCTGTAAAGAATTTGCTGTTAAAATTGCACCAGAATAAATAGTTTGCCCTTGCATTGATTGTCTTAAAAGCTAGCCAGGATTCCATCTTGTTAGTATCAGATAGGTGAAAATACCTTGATAGAAAGAAATGCTTTGCTTTAATTATTTTGAAAATTTTATACATTTGATACTTTTACAAGTGGTCTAAATGTGCTCTACACATGAATTACTATTTGTTACTGAAGTTTTATACTTCCTTTCCCATTCACTGGGGGAGCAAAGTGTACACTAACAAATTAGTACTCCTCAATCAAGCTGTTATGTACCAATAACATCACATTTCATAATGTGAACAAGAACAGGACTGGAAAACTTTCAAACACGTCCTTTGATGGTCTGAACTATAGCTGCTAATTTAGTCCTCAAGACCTCATTATCAGGTTCAAGGGGACAACCAGAGGTTCTCTCTTCCTTCCCAACCTCCTCTAAAGGTAGGATTAAATATACACAAATAGTGCTTCTCTCACCGTTCTTAAAAACTTTAAATTATCTCATAGCCCCAAAGATTTGTTTCAGCACTTCAGTATCTTTGCCCTCGTACTTCTCCACTGCTGTGCGTGTCAACTGCTTTATTTCTCACTTACCAAAAAGGAAAAGTTAATTTTGCTTTAGTTCAACTCCCGTCCAGTTTTGCTTTGTGCAATCATTTTCTGGAGACAAAGGGCATTCATCCCAGTCTTTCTGCACAGAGTATAGTGCATTTTGTCATCCAATGTTACTCTTTTCCCCACCATTCATACAGCATGTTGGGTCACATACAGCTGTCCTACTGCCACACAGTTCACCTCAACCAAATAATCTGAAACACCAAAAAGATGTCAAGATCTTCATTATGAGGCCAAGAAATTCAGAACTAAAATTGCCATGCCAGCTCAAAGGTACTTCTTATGAGACTACTTTTCTTCAAGCTCTTCGATGCTATAATCATGTAGCACTGAATTTCTTTTCTTCCTGTTAAGAGGCTTTGGAAAACTCTGTCTTTGCTAAAGAAACGAGTGGAAAAACAGTTCTGTAGTTGTCACAATTATGTCACAATTCCAACAGTACCTTTACACTGAACGAAACTCTGCTCTGGATACAGAACTTGTAACCCAGTTCTCCAAATTTGATCAGAAGCACCAGCACCTTCCTAATTTCAGAGTGCTGGTTGAAGCACCAGCAGAGTAAAACTGGTAAAACTTTAGTCAGTGCCTCTCTTACTACTACTCATGCTGTACCTTCTCAGGACAGCTACAGGCCACAGCAAGGAGTTATTTTAAAATTGCACTTAGGGAAAAAAACCATGGCTCAAGAAAAGAGCTTGAGGCTAAACAAATAAATAAATAACAGAGTTGTGTTCACTAAGTCAGCAGTATGAGGTCTGATGAAGGTATCATCACAGTTTCTTCTCTCTCAGTCACTACCTTGAAATCATGAAACTGAAATTTACTTCACTAGCAAAGAGTCCTACATCATGTACACAAGCCAGTTTATTTAACACAAACTGCAAACCGGCAAGTTGTAGCAATACTGAATAGCTTCTTCTCTATAACAAGCAGCAGCTCTGGAGAAAAATCCCAGCAGACTGAAATAACTTCAGCTGTGTAAGAGGGGGAAGCAGCATGTATAACTTGGTTTCACACAAATATGTTAGATATAAATTTATTTAAATAGAGCATGGAACTGCAGTAGATGCATTTCTGAGAAAACTCAAGAAAATCAGAGCAGCATTTTAGCCTGTGCAGGTTTTATTAATAACAGTCCAAAGCAGAGACCAGAAAAAAGTATTAGAATGAGTGGTTAAAGTTCACAAAAAGCTAAACACAATCAGTATTCTTTTAAACCTAAACCAGGCAAGTATTTTTATTTTGTAAAGAACTGGTAAGCATGCCTGCAAGGGAACAATAAATGTTTCAAGGCTGAGGAGCTGCACAAATGTATTAATCCAATAATAAGTATGGAGAGCACACAGGCTATCTGCTGAGCCATGCAGGAGCCAATAACACTAGCTGTCAAGACTTCCCTATTAAATGATAACAAAAAGCACCTAGTAAGAGACAGTGAAAATCAATTAACTGGGGAAATGGCAAGTGAAATAAAATATGGTGGTCAAACACTTCTCTGTTCAGACAAACAAAATGAAGCTTTCTCCACGTCTAAAAAGCAGAAATGTCATGTTAAGCAAATAAAAAATACATTATTCTTTTAAATCAGGTTAACTCTGCAAGGTATCAAGTACCTGCAGTTCCTGGTGAAACAAAAAGGGCCTTGAATGAGTAGGCTCTTTGCAGGGTAACCCCTTTGTTAGACAGCCAGTGTAAAGAAAAATCTAGGTTAACTGTTTCCAGAACACGAACATTATACTGTTATTTTAAACTTGATGTCTGGCCCAGGGAAAGACATTCTGCAGGCCTCCTCACTGGCTGCCTGTTTCTGTTCTCATGGCTGCACTGACACAACACAATGCCTCCCACGACAGACTTTACAGGTACATCCCCAACGAAAGTACTATGGATAAAAACTGGGCCTTAAATATATGTTGAACGTTTCTGCAAGAAAGCACTTTTATTACTGGAAGAGTCCTTGTGAGTGTCCTATTCACCAATTCCCTTTCCTGCCCTTGGCACCTTTTCCAACTTCTCACATCAGCCACAGCCCTGGAAACGACAGTGTACGGCAACAGAAGAAATCAAAGCAAATAACACCTCTGATGAGATTCTTACTCCACAAATGGACTAATTAATGACTTACTGAAATTGAAGGTACCATTTTGGAAACACTCCAAAGACTAAATGGAAATGGCCAAGAGATAAGCTTTTCTACTCTAGAGTGCTCTGTCAGGTAACACATTTACTTGCCTCTTCATAGTAAAATAATTTTTGCATGGTCCCTACATTTGAGTGGGTAAATCCCACTAATGTTCCAGATGTGCTGTAGGGAGAAAAACAAATAAACTTCTTCAAAGCCTGCAATTTGGGTATGTCTGCAAAGACTGTGGCAAAAACTAGGGTCCTTTTAGGACGTGACTGTGTCAGTAGCAGTCTTACCTCTCAGTACTGACTTGAGGTTTAGCTTGGCTTGTCTGTGCAGGTCCTCCACACAAGGTGGTCTTGAGGAGGGTAGGAAGACATTTTCCTGCTGGTGCCATGGAGCAGTGTAGTGCACAGTCCATCTACTCTCTTCATCTAGGTTGGAGACAGCTGCAGAGAGACAAATAATAAGAAAATGAAATGTTATTGCAGCTAGCTCTATCATGAAACCCCATGGGTAAGTTTGCCACACATCACCTAAAAATAAAAATGTTGTTTGCCACTGTAGGTCCATCAAAATACTCTCCAGAACCTCACTCCCATGACAGTTAGAAAACCCCTTCCTCTCATTTCTACTCTAAAATTGTATTCTGTAGGAAACACCCTTCACTCTTCCCGTTTTTATACTTGCTGTTTTATTTACTCTAAACTTGCAACTCTGTTTTCCCCCCTCTAGCTCCCTCTCTTCACAAAGGAATTAATTTTCCATCCCCTGATCAGGGCAGGTGCTGTGCAGTGCGGAATAGCTTCTTCTTGCTCAAAGGTGCCCTGGGAATATGACAGTCTTCATGAGAGATTACAACAGGTTCATTTGTATTGGGAAACAACCTCGTCTGACCTCATGTTTCCTCAAACCAGAAAAGAAGATTTCAACAAAGCAAATAAATTAGCTACTCTTCTTTGTCGTGAGTGGAAAGCAGATATGAACAAAAGCAACTCCGTGGACAAATACATCTCAGAGCACAACAGCACTGAAGATGGTATCTCTGGCCACCTCTATGCAGCCAATACATGTGTGAAAATAAAACACAAACCCTGTTCAAGTTCCGAGTTCCCTACAGACAGTCTAGCAATGAAACAGCCAAAGCACATACTGCCAAGATTTGTTTATCATTTATGCTTCCCAAGAGACAGTCACTGCCTTTTGTTTCAAGTTTATCATCAATAAAAACTTCTACAGGTGAACAGCCTTATCCCACCACCCTGCTGTAAACAGGAAAAGGGCAGTTGGGGGTCATATTTTATGATCCCCCAGGCACACTTTGGCCTTCAGACAGCATGCTGCACATCCTTGCTTTTTAGCTCTCCAAAGCAGAAAAAGCCACTACAGCTGTGCTGCCTTCCAAGCACCTGCCCTGCTGCCACAGCTCCATTGCCCCAGGCCTTGCCGTCAGCTCTGCATCTTCCCTTTGCCTTCCTTGCTGCTGCGTTGCCTATGGCATCACTTTGTGGTTTGCCTGATGCCCTTGTGCTAGCAGAGGAGGTATGTAAAACCGAGAAGCAAAACAGAGGCAAGAGCCTCCTGTCATCTGCAGAAGTACCCATTCCTTAACACTACTGTGCATCTGCTGGGATCATTTCATATGGAAACAATTGGTATTCGTTAAAGAAAGTAATCTGTGCTTCTCACTTCAAAACCTATCTACAGCCTAATGCACAATGCCTGTTCTTTCCTAAGAGGACTTGGGGTGGAGGGGAGATTCTTATCTGCCTCCTCTCGTATTTTTAAGATTACTTTCAGACTTTGGAAAAGGTTTTTAAAGACTTTCAATGAGTGCCCTCATCTCTGAGTCTTGGTCCTGCATCCCATCCCCTCTCACAGACACTGACTGCAACAAGGCAGATACACATTAAGCCTGCGCCTGCTTTTCCTGTTCTTGCTAACCAGAGGTCAAACCTATATCATGACAAATGGACAAGTCATCACCCACCTGGTTACAGCACCAATCACCCCAATTTCACAAAAAAAGTGACACAAACAAAAAATGATACATGAAGTCAATGAAAGGCACTCTCACCATTCCCTGACTGAGTGGGCAGGCAGACAGGAGAGTAAGTCTGGAGGAGGAAGAGGAGGAGGGAAACACCTGCCACCAAGCCCACTGTCTGGCTGCAGTCCTGCCACACCAAAATGAAGGTTTACTGCTCGTCAGGGCAATAGTGGTCATCAAGACTAGTCAACAGAAGTGCTGTGCACATTCACCAACTACTCTCTCTAGTGTGATTTGTCTGCCCTTCATGACTTAAATGAAGAATCATGAATTTAAAAGCCACTCTGAAACCAGAACATCTTTAAAAAACAAACCTTGGCTCAGAACAAGCTTTATGTAGGTATCTCAGAGATACAAGCGCGTAGCTGCACCAGCAGAGACAGGTGTCTGACAAACCATGCAGATACCACGACACGCAGCCCGACATCTGGGCACGACTGTCTGGACACCGGCACACCCTGCCTTGCCACCGAGTTCCCCATTTCACACCGAGAACTTTGGCTCCTTCAAAATCACTGTGACAAAGCACTTTCAAAGCCACAGTGTCCCAAAGTAGAGATCCTAAAGACCATCACAAGGCTACCTCCACACACTCCACAAGGACCAACGATGAAGAGAGTGAGATAAACTTGAAAAGAGGCTGCAGGAAGGACGAGTGAAGCCAAAAGTAATTGCACTTTCCTTCAGAACTGGGCTGCCTCCTGAAAGACAGTGAGCACACACAGCTATACTTACTCTTTCTCTTGAAAAGTTTCATAAGAGATTTAAGCTTTGTGTTGATGAAAACCACCATTTTCAAGGTGCTGAGCTGTGATCCTGGAGTTGAAATTCCATAGAAAGGAGGAGCTGCAGAAAGGTGACTGCCAGACAACCTGTTCAAAACTCTGCACACCAAATTTCTCTTCTCCAGGTTTCTCCTCTCTGCCTTTTTTTTCTGAAATTACTTCAAAATATGTCTAGATCTTTCTGGCAGATGAAGTAATTTCCAGTTCTTTAGCCTGAGTTTCTCCTCCTCACATGTAACCTTGTGGGCTGAAAACTGCCAGTTTCAACAAGCAGAACAGGAGAAAGAAAAGCCCCAGCTGTTATTCACGTTTGCGCAGCACGAGAAAGGCTTTCTTGCTGTCAGTTACTCCTGCTCTCGTTCTCCTCCTTTTCTCCGCTCTCCCAGTCTGGCTACTCCAGCAAAGTCCCGAGTTGCAGGTGCCTCCTCCCCTCTCCACGGCTCCCGGCGGCTGTGCCCGCGGAGCAGCGGGAGAGCGCGGCACCTTGCCTGCCCCCGCCTCCTCCCGCCGCACCTCCCCGGTGCCGCCGCCGGCGGGGGGGCCGGGCAGCCCCGGCCTCCTTCCAGTTGCAAATGAGTGGTGCATTTTCGTGCAAATCAGGATGCTCTGCTTTCCCACCGCTCCCGTCCTTCCCCCCCCCCCCCCCCCCCCCCTTTTTCCCCCTCTTTTTTTTTTTTTCTTCTCTCTTCTCTCC
>WBMZ01005559.1:58026-93937 GCA_013400975.1 Atrichornis clamosus
TCCTTTTTTTCCCCCTTTTTTTTTAAATTTTCACCCTCTTTCTCCCACTTTATTAAGGATCAAGAGCTGCGCCTTAGCTGACTACACGCGCAGTCTCGGTTCTGCGTTCCGTCCTCTTCCAGTCCCACTGCTCCCCCCGAAGTCACTGCCATTGCCTGAGACATCAGCCCTCTAATTTTACATATTGAATTTCATTCAGTTATACTCCTAATTTATTCTTATTAGCGTCATCTCAGAACAGATACATGGAAAACAAAATCGAGTTATTTCTGGCTAAGAGCGAATCTGTTATTCATCAAACAAAACTTGTGGAGGGAGATGAAATAGCCCAGCTTTTTGAGATGCACATTATATCCTAATGTCTTTAAAAAAATGTATCTGTACTGAGGTCCAGAGCCATCCTTCCTAGGAATGAACTGCAATTTTACAGAAGTTAAAGAGAAAATTCTAAGCACCAAATGAACATGCTCAGCAGGGCATGCCCTTCACACAATGTTCAGGCTCAAGAAGCAAGCCCTCCCTCACAAAGCAAGCTTAGGAAACCCCCTCGGGTTAACAATGAAAAGGATTTTTTTCCTCAGGAAAAAGAAAAATGCCAGCAGCGGCGGGGGTCAGGCTGACCCCAAAGCTCAGCAGGATCCAGCCTGTGGAGCACAACATGTAAAAAGCAGATGCTCCACAGGAACTTCTAAGTTTCACCAAACACTTGAGACTCAGCACTCCTCAGAACAGACTGTAAATTCAGTCTGTTCATCATTGTCTGAACACATTATCAACAACATTTTATCAGTATTTTCCAAATCCAGAGATTTTACAATTGCAACGTGGGCTTGACATCAAAACTGCCATTAGCAGCAGGTCTCTCCAGCAGCTGCTAGTCCAAGAGACGTTTTGACTGGTTCAGCTCTGTAAAGGGGCAGAAGACCACGGTGCCATGGCAGGGAAGGCTTTATGCATTGGTTTCCATCCAAGTACCTTACACAAAAAACTGCTCTGGCATCAAGCTCGGATAACTAGGTAACTATTTAGTATTAGTTTTGAATCGAATACACAATAATACCCCCGTTAGAAATTTGCCATTACCCATACATCCACAAACAATAAAACTTTAAATACATGCTTGCTGGACACATACTGGAAGTGAGTGCAGAGTGACTCCGTTTCTAACTCCAGCAACGTTGTCACCAGAAAGCAAACCAGAAAGATGGTAACTCCTTTTCTAGTGTGGTGTCCATGTTTCTTAGCATGTAGGAAGTGCTTCTTACTACACGTCTTTTCCGTAGCGTTTAGGAAGGGGAACATTTCCAGAGGGAAAGGAGACAATTTCAAGCCAGAAAATGAGGGAGACTGGGCTACTGGAAGTGAGACAGACTCTTCCAAAGGTCTTTATGGAACCTCAAAAAGCCTTGCAAACCCTGGGAAGCAAGACTTTGTTCCCTTTTCATGGTCAAACCGCTGTGAACCAACATGATCCTGGGTACTTTGGGTGGCTCAGGGAATCCTTTTCATTTCACCCCAGGCTACAATGTATGCCAAGTGCAGCGTTGCTCTTGGTTACTGGATCCTCAACTTACCCTGGAGCATTTCTCCTGCCTGAGAACAAGCATTTGACCACTGTCCTCTAGCCCTGATCTCCGGCACAGAGGCAGACATTCAAACTCAGGAACAAATAATGCCTAAACTGATGTCTGCCTTTCATTCCCCCACCCCATCCACGACTTTGTTTCCACCTTCCCTCAGGTCATGCTGTGAAAGAGGTCAAACATCAAAAATGGCTGTCATGAGGGCCTACTCCAAAGGAAACACAGTCTAGCTACTTCTGTCTGCACCTCTGAAAGTCTGCACTAGTTCAACAACAACCAAAACCTCTTTCCCACTTGAGACAAACCCACTGACTTCGATAAAAGCCATCACATTTTCTCAATCCAGTTTTCTGTAAATGCTTTTCCTGTCACAAGAAACTGTCACTGCAATTGCCCCTTAATAGCAGTTCTCTGAGAACTTAAAGCATGAAATGCCTGTGCTCCTCTGCACTTTGCCTCTCTACATTGAGAAGGAAAAGATGGGGCCGTTTGAGAAAATGTCTATTGTAGTCACTATGCAAACACATAAAGGGCTTCAGCCTCAAACATTGCCAATCCAGCAGATCAACCCACAAAAATCCCCACCAAATAACAAGAAAAAACCCACCTAAAATTAACTATATGGAATAAAATTTAGAAGTTTGTTAAAGCTAGATAAACCCAGCATTAACATTAGGTGTGTACACACTGGGATACCAGTTCTTTAGATGCAAATGACTCAGAGACAAGTAGCAGACTGGGGAGACCTTGCTCAGTGACACACTTGCTACTCCACCTTGGACAAGTTAATATTAACCCACCGCCTCAGTTACCACATCCTTACAAGCAGGGTTCACATTCACTTGTCACCACACAAGGATCACAGTAATTCAAAGGAATCAGGAATATCACAAGGAATACAGAAAATATGGAGAAGATGTTCAGCAAATGCTGATTTTCACTTCATACCGGTTGGGACCGGTCACAAAATTTGGCTCAGAAGAAACTCCTTCCTAACAAGTCAGGGACTGAAGCAAAGAAAATGAGAGGCACAAGATGCAGTGCCAAACAGCATCCTCCAAATCTCGATGGTATAATGAACTCATTAGCAAAACTCTTTTTTCAGTTCACACTGTAATAGTTTTTAATCCCTGAGTGGTTAAACTGATTCTAATTTTCTAGTAGAGGCCACATACACGCAGGAGACAAGTGAAGAAGAGTGGCTGCCTGCATATGGCATTCCTGAAACACTGTAGCCATTCCTTCACTCCCCTCCCTGCTGTATCCCCCCTTTACAGGGGCTTTCCGGCTGACCTGCTCTGCGACAGCCATCTGGGACAACCACCCCTCCACATTCACGGCAACAGAAAACATCAGCGCCTGTGAAACAATCTGGAAATATTCAGCTTCCAGAAGTATTTCCAGCCAGCCCCTGGGGGAGAGGGGCTCTTCTGTCTAGCCCCCATTCACAGTGCCCTGAACCTTGCACCAGTGCACAAGATCCACTGAAAAAGTTGAAGCTTTATAAAAAGGCAAATGTTGAAAAGTGACGTACTCGGGTCGTAACCACAGCCAGAGCAGCTGCCCAGCAGCAGCTGTCCGTAGGGACACTATGGAATCGGTGAGAATCAATGTTCTCTTCCTAATCACGAGTCCATGCATATATGCAGTACAAAACTTACCAAGTATTTAAGCAAAAAAATCCCAAATAAAACAGAAGAATAGCTAAAGGAATGCTTTCCTGCTCCTTCCGATGAACCAAGACAAATTTTACCACTTTATTTTCATGAAGGAGAGGTAAACCCAGCACACAATATATCAAGTTCATTAAGGGAATGATGCAACAAACTAGTAAAATGTACCATCATCTCAAAACCTAAACTTCAAGTTGCAGGCCTTATATTTATTTGAACAATGGAAAACTCCTCCATTAAACAACTGGGTAGCATTTATGACATTTTAAGAGTAAAGAAAAAGTAAAACCATTCAACTGAGCTGCGAACTTCATTGTGAGAGCTCTTCCAGTGAGTCTCTGTTCAATGCTCAAAAGGGAAAGTGGGAATGCTGGCAAGCAGATGTAGTCAAAACAATTAAATCAATGCCTTTGCTTTTTACAGACACGTCACTCAGTTGCTCTAAATAAGTTTCCACTGTGCCACCCCCTACAGCAGCTCACAGGATGCGCAGGGAAGAAGCTGTTGAAGGGCAGTTGTTTCCAGCACATCTGCAGGGATGTGTCCGTGTAGGACATGCTCGGGATTGCTCCCCACCACCCTCATCCACCCACTCCGAGCAGCTGTGGTGTCCAAAGGGGTGCAGCTATGGAAGTGACCCCCAGGCATCCCTTCCCCAGGCAGCACAGAGCACCCGGGCATCTGCAAGGCAAGCCTGAACCTGAGTAGGGCTATTAAACTCCTTGCTGCAGGTCACAAGGCTCCTGCCTGGCTCAGACCAACATCACTCAGCTTTGAAAGCTGCACTTTTACTTCTAGGTGAGACTTCCATCATGAAGAAAGATAGAAAGGCCAAATGCCTCAAGTGTTTTCAAAACTCGTGCCCAAGCTTTGTGCCTGTTCTGGCCACCTTCACCCATGATGTCAACCACTTGCTGGTGCCTAAATGGAATTCAAGACACCCTTGCAGAGCACAGGAGTCAATAAATTACGATCAGAATGGGTTTCTCCCTCCCTGAGACCCTGTCCCGGCTGGCCTCCTCCCGGCATCTTTCAGGAGAACAAAAGTGCTCCCTCCACAAAGGCCGTCCCAGGCGGCACCGCATTCAGCCGCCCTCCCGTCTCCAGCTCCCCCCGCTCACAAAGGCCTCTTTCAAGGCAACCTCAGCCTTGGTGAAGCATGATACTGCCCCGGCTACTGAGAAATTACAATTCATTAAACCTGGGATCAGGAGGAAGAGGAGGAGGAGAATGCACGGGGGAGAGGGAACAAAGAAGAAGTATTTTATCCTAAAGCCACCACAACAAAACACCAAGAAGGACCCATGCCCCAGTGCAGGGGCAGAGGAGCCGAAGCTGAGCTTGTGCAGGCTATTACAGGGCAGGTATTGCTAGAAAAGAGGGTACCCGGCTGAGCCCTCCTTTATCCAGGCTCATAAAGGATTATGGCTGCAGGCTCTGGGAAAGGGGCTGCCCGGCGGGGGCAGAGGGGAGAAGGAAGCAAGATGAGAAGAAGCAACACAACCTAAACCAGAGAGGACAGAAAAGCAGCAGACTGATTGATCTGATGATCCTATTTAGGTCACAGCACAATAAAGCTAATTCATTCCTTTGACAATTCAAAACATCTTTCCCCAGGATCCTCTATCATGCAAACACATCAGCAGAGAGAAAAGGCAGCATTTGGGCAGGGCTGCCGCCAGACAAAGCAGCGGTTTCTTTTGGTTAGAGCATCGCCCCACACAGCAACGGCAGTCAAGAGAACAGAAAACATTTAGTGAATGTGCAATTTCATTTTATTTTCAATTGCAGGGCACAATCCTCTTTTCTTTGGCCATTTCTGAACCCTGGTCAAGGCAACTTCAGCTCCCAGAGCAGTGCTTTTCTCACTGCCTAGGAATACCCTTTTAGAATATCACCAGGAAGTACTCTCAATTTAAATTCCAAATCTACCTGAATGCTCCTGTGCTATGGCTTATCCTAAAAAACTGATAAAAAATGGCTGGGGCAAATAAATTAGTCTACAAAATCTTGACTCTTATTTGCCCTAATAATGTACCACAGAGAAAATCCTTCTCTTCTGAATTAGTGATGGAAAAAATACTAGGCAGACAAGTTTGCAAGTGTTCTCATTAGAATCACCCTGTAGGAGCAAAACCAACAAAACCAGATTGCAAAAATTCAATTTCTGAACTTCTGTCCCAAACAGTCTCCCTGTAATTCCATCTGTGGCAGCTGTGCACTTGTGCATCCACACTAATATCCACCAGACATCTTCAACTAATCTCAGTCTGCATTCTCCTTATGGGCGTCCTGAAGGGGACACACTCCCTACTCATTTCACTTATTTCAAGGTCACAGAAAGAATTTCTGCAGCCTATCTTGGCCTCCCTGCCCAACACTGCTCTTTGGCATACTTTTATTTATATATGGATTATACTAGTATGAGGGGTTGGAGATTCTTTTTTTTTTTCTTCTTTCTGCTGACTCTCCATAAATTCTGGGTGGGTCTCGCTTAAGCTTGGAGACACACTCTCTTAAAATCAGGCCAGTACATCCTCTACTTTCCTAAGAACTTTTACAACCTATAAATGAAAAAAGGTTAAGCTTCCTGGAACATACCAACTTGCATACAATCATACGTCTGCTCACGCCAAAATCAAGCATCAAGCACCCATTTACTGTCTTTCACAACAACTTGGAAAAAAAGTTTTGTTTCTCAGTTAGAAAGTTTCAAAAATTTTACCTGAAAAATAAAATATTATCTGACTAACACAATACTAAAATGATGAGTAAAAGCAAAGGTTCACAAATAATACATGGACTGTAGTGACATTTGGTATTGTTCTTAAAGCCCTAAAATTTTTGACAAAATCTGAAAAGCTGGGTGTGTTCTAATTAAAGAAATGACACTGCCCTGAAATAAAATAGTCTTCAAACTAAAGTATGGCATCAAGTTCCTATGATAGTCACCTTATAATTATATTGCTGCAGGATTCAGCAACCTGTAGGAAAACAATTGCACCAACATCTGTACCACAGCATCTCCAGAGCATGTCTTTGGCTGGCAATAGGTGTGTGGATCTCAGACATGATCAAATACCAACAGATTTTGAAAATGATTTGTAAGATTATATTTGTGTGGTCAGCATCTTCTTATTAGAAGTCCTCAATAAAGTTAAACAAAAGGACTACTAATTGGTTGAACTTTCAGAATTTATAATGCAAATATCAACCTAAAATTTTATTACCACCAGTTTGATTAAAAGTTTCAGAGATGCCAGCATCCTTGTTATTAATCATACACAAAACCTTGAGGCCCAAACCTCACAAAATGCCACAGTGGGTCAGCATTAACTACTGAATAGTTGCTTTTTTTTGGGTCTAGTACAATGCATCTAAAAGTTTAAGTGATGCTACCGTGATAAAGGTGCCTTGCCACCAAACGTCTTCAGGAAACACTACTGACCACACCATCTATCGTGCAATTTTAGTATCATGGCAATAGTTTCTATAAATAAGTATGTGGGGGCATTAAGCGAACAACAGGCATCACCATCTCCTTCATCAAAATGTAATCCACAAAAGATTAAAAAATGGAGATTTTGTCCCCTCCCACTTTCAGTCTTCCATTTCCTGCCTCCATTTCTTGCCAGACAGGGAAGTAGTAGACCCCTACCTTTTCCTGCAGGATCCCCACTGCAGATACCTACATTTTTTCCTATTTTAGAAAAACTAGTTATTCCTTGCTGTGTCTGGAGAGCTTCAGAAAACCAACCAAATGGAAAAGTTGTAACACAACAAGGGGTTTAACATATACGATTTAAAATGAAAGATACCATTTTTAATTGGAAAAATGTCTCTTTTGGTATCCTTGGTTTCCCCAACTCAGCACAAATACAAACCGCAGAAAAGTCTGCATTTTGTTGGAAGAGCTGAAGTTGGAGAAGTTGGAGAAGTGTAAATATAAAACTTGAGAGAGCTGATGCTAGTTTTAAAATTATTTCTTTAGGTACTTTCACTATATGTATCTGAAAACCTTTGAAAGTGGGCAGCTATAGCACCATCACCCCAGTTCAGCCCTGACCAGATCACAGGCTGTGTACCCTGGCATCATGTCTTCAAAGTCATGTGCTTCCAGTGGTGAACTCTGACTTGAAGACAACTGAAATGCAAGCATGCATCCACCATTCAGTTCAGCACCACTTAAACTACCAATTTATGTTTGGAAGGGCTTCTGAATCATCCCACTAATAGGAGACAGGCTGCAAATCGGGAGATTTCCAACACTTGTCTGGAGACACCACAAAAATAAATACAGAGACAACTATGCAGACCCTAAAAATAAATTTCTGTGCAGAAATACCATGGGTTTTCCAGCCCACACAATAAGCTGAATAAGTTTCATTCCTGAAACTTTCTAGTAGCTGTTAAGATGACAGTAAGAACAAGGCAAAGAAATATCAGTAGTTAACTACTACTAAGCAAAAAACCCTGCCATCGCAAAATAATTGATGAAACTACTGTGTATCCCTGCAGCTGAATTTTTTAACTATGCACAACAATCCAAATTCAACTTTGGGCTACAGATTTGTCCAGAACACTGGTAATTACTGACAGTATGTGCTATTACAGAATTGAAATGGGACAGCATTTTACATTAGAAGTTACTGAGAAAAGAGAAAGAGCTCAGTATAAGAAATCTGGAAGAATCAGGTGCAAAATTTTACACCAGCTCCAGGGGAGGGCTGACCCCTGGAGCAGATTATTCCATTTAAACATAAAGAACATAGGAGATCATGGTCAATGTGAATGAAGTTTATACCTTCAGGAAAACCAAACAAAAAACCCACAGTAATATTTTCCCAAAATTGGTATGCATGTAAGTATGCAGTATGCATGAAAAGGCTGTTCCTTTTTCCCATCCTTATGGATAACGACACAAGCAGTTCTAGACTTTGGCACCCTTTTAAGATGCTGTGATACAGCATTAAAAAACTTCAATCCCAATTCATTCGAGTTAGATGCAACTGCCACCTAACAGGATCCCTGCTTTGCCATCATGCAAGGCACCATCTAAGCTGAAGTAGACTAAAACTCAATCTTTGTTTTTCAACCATGGCTGGTTTGAAGAACATAGTTGAAACTAGAGCCATTAAAAGTACCTGACACATCCCACAACAACTAATATTCTGTATGGAGCACACACCCTGCTCCAGGAACGAATGAAATTAAAACACTATGTTCATATAAGGCTTTGAAAATACTCCTTTTTAAGTCAGGGCAATTAGCATCCCGCTCCTCTTCAGATTAATTAAACCTATCAGGAAAAGGTTGGCATCACACCCAGAAAAAAACTGTGCTCACCTTCAGCTACTGGACATAAAAGAGTGTCTTTTTCTCTGATGCTATTAATTATTTACCCTAACATTGCCACCAGCATCTGCTCGGGGATCTGCTCGCACCCCCCAAACAGCAACCCACTGCTTCTGGTCCAGCCATGGCATCATATTTGTGACAAATGTCTGACAAACAAAAGGAGGGCCAGGTTGGTTAAAAGCTGATACTGAGAACTACCCTGAGGGATCATTCAGTTAGGAGGGGTGCCAAACCTGCTCTGGAGAAGTTACTCAGCTCCAAGTTTAATTAGCCCTTTCTGGAACACACCACAAGACTGCACAGAAATGTTTTTATAAACTTCTGTTGATGCTTCTGGGCAAGGACAAATGTGCTCTGCAGACCTTGTGTGTGAAACTTTACTGTTCTTAAATTCCTTGTCAAAGCACTCAAAGGACAACGGACAAACAAATGACAGCACTAAACCATCTGAGGAAAACTTGTCCCATAGTCATTGTGGCTCAAATCAGAAATCAGATAGACTGGATGAAACCTTTGGGATGAGCAGTACATGGCCACTGACCCCTTGCAGAGTGGCTAGCTGAGCATTCCCGGGGAAAAGCAGTCACAGTCATATAATCTGCCTTTCAACCACAGCATTTACAAGTTTTTTATCTCTTCCTTAGCGACACCAGTTCATGCAGAGCTAGTGGGATCAGCCCTCACTGGTAACCTAGTCAGTCACCAGTACATTGAGATATGCAAATGTCAAGAGCTGCAGCCTACCAGACACAAGCAGTGCTTTGGGGAATTCAGCCTTTAAATTAGTAATAGTCAGGCCACAGCCTGCCCACCTGAGCACAGAAGACAGGGAGGCTGATTAAGTACCCTTCTGCTGTGACTGGAGAGGTGGCATCGTGAGGTTTCACATTTACTTTCTTCCAACTCCAAGTCAAAACTGGTCAGTTCACAAGTCAAGTGCTGTTTCTGTAACTGCTGTAATGGCAGGCACTGCTTGCAATCCAAAAATCAAGCTGTGCCTTTCCAATCATGTTTTATCTCTATAATCCAGATCCCACACTGTGGTGTATTACAGCATCAATTGAGATGTAATTGCGATGAGCCACTTAAAGCATTTTTTTTATTAACAAAAACTCACAAGAAAACAACCGTTCTGCCCCAATTTCTTCTTAGGCATAAGAATTCACCAGTATTGTTTGTTTTGCACTGCGTATTCTTAGAATAGATCAGATCCATGTCAACTGCTTATTAGCAATTTCTTAACTGTGCAACTCTTAGTGTCTCCTTTCGTGTTTTCCAAATACAGTTTAAAAAATGTTTTTTAAGGAGGTTTTTTGGAACAATATGTTAATTAAAACAAAGGCTCTGACCCCTTCCTTTCCTTTTAACTAGGCAATCTTTCTCAATCCCAGCTCTTCTGCGAGATATAGGAAATGCATGCAAAATGCCATCTGTTGGCAATGAGGTAGGACTAAGCCTTTAACACTGAAATACTCATTTTGGAAAAGCCAAGCAAGAAGATTTAATTGACTGACAAGCCTGAGTTCTCAAAATCATTGCAGATTTCAGGTCCAGCCCTGCACTTGTTTTCGCAATAGACCTATTCCTATTTGATCTGCCATGAACTGATTGCTTCTTTTCCAAGAAAGCAAAGAGCTGCCCTTGGGTCTTCCTCCTACGAAACCTGCTGCCCCTTTGGCTTACAAATTCCAACGTGGGTCTCTGCTCTCCTTCCTAAAGAGAAGAGGAAGGCAGAGGAAATAAAGCAGACCTTGAAGGCTTTTTTAGGTCTTGTTCCAGTAAGATTTCTTTGCACATATCATATAATTTGTCCCTGCTGCAGGTACCCGCCTGCGGAACAGTGGCTTCTCAGAGGCAGGAGACGACCACCTCAGAGCCCCGCTGAGGGAGATGCTCTACAGACCATGATAATGTCAGTCTGGGGGTGACAGGACAGAAATCACTTCATGTCTACCCCAGCCTGCACCTGCTGCCCAACAGAACCGCTGCGCATCTGCAGAGAGTGGCTGCTACCTCCACACAGCAAAAAATAAGAGAAAAAAAAAGAAGTTGAGGGCATTTATCTCAAGTCTCACCTTCAGGAAGAGCATCATTAAATATCCTACTAGGTAATCTGTTGCCACATAAATGCAGCAGCCAGGCCACCACCATTTGCTTTTTGCTGTAGGTATTTTACACCAGTTAATCCACCTGTGTCAAGGTTTTTATTTTTCACTCCGAAAAATCCAGTTCTTTTCAAGACTACCACCATTATCTAAAAGGACTACATACTTTGTGCAAAACTGCATAAAATGTAAAAATCAGCAAGTTTTGTACTCCTCTCGGATCTTCCAGCCTTGCTCCTGTGAGAAGCAATCCCAGGCAGCGCAGGTGCATCCATCGGCACAGCAGGCAGACAAAGGCAGACACCCACGTGCCAGCAGGGCTGCCTTCTGCAAATTACCAAACAAATTCAATACCAACTTGCACAGTAGCACTTTCACAAATATGCAGTCACCATGCAAGGCACAATCCTTTCTACTCAAATACCTCTCACTTTTAAATACAGTAATTTAGATGGGGAAAAAATACAGATTCATTGTAAAATTCGGATCACATCAACAAGCTCCAGGCACCCTGTCATTCTAAGATCTGTCCTCTGAAGAAACCACTCTGCCAGTTCATTTTCTCTTTTCCATCACTAAGTAGCCTTCCCTCCACTCCACTGTCTCCCATATGGTTAACATGAATGTGGCAATTAATATGCAATTAATAAAATGGTGTGATCAACTGCTTTTGTTCACAGCAGCAGCTGGCCTGCATGTTAGAGCATAATTAGACAAATTAAGACGTACTGCTTTTGTTTGCGGATGGACTGACAGCATCGCTCATGCTTAAATGTCACTAAGCCTATTGGCATTTGGCATTATTTTAAATGTGTCTTTTTTTATTAAGACTACAAGGTATGAATAAACCAGATTTATATACTACCAGCTCCAATGTCAGCAGACTGCAAGTTTGCTTTATCTCTGAGATGTTTGCACGAGCCAACTCAGAGTTGAGAAGTGATGTATTTCAGAGAATGAGCACCTTTTATTTCAAGTATCACAGCCCATAGTACAGAGCAAGTGGCTCTGGATGGGTCAAAAAAGCAGAACTGATCCACAACTGTGTCCCAACACAGATTTGAAAATTGTGAGGATCAAGCAACACTTGTGTTTGTCAATGATTTGTCATCAGATTAGAGCAGGAAAACAACAGAGGGCTAAAAATCTTTCGTAATCTATCAGACTTTTAATGCCATTTCCTTTAAAAGGTGTCAGTTTGGCCTAGGCAGGAGCTGCATGGAAGAAAAGTGGTTCCAGGGACAGTCCTGAGCTCTTTGGGAGCCAAGAGTAGGAGCAAAAGACCCCCCACCCTGGCAGATCAGAGGGTGAGGGACCACAGTACCAGCCTCCAAGGACCAGCACATCTACACAACCCAGATGCCCTGGTGGGCAGAGGTGCTGGGGCAGGTGGCAGCGATGCTCTGCCAGCCTGGTCCCCCCAGATCTCTCCACAGGAGCTGCTACTCAGGAACCAGACCCCCCTGCCTCTGCGGGGTCCCCCAGCAGAAGCCTATGTCCCCATCACCAGCAGTACACTGCACAGCCCATATTTTTCCCTCTGAGCACATAAAGGTCATCAAACCCACCAGATAAAAGGAAATATAATGTTTTAATCATCACATTACCACCTACTATGGGCTCTGCAAAAGCAGCACTGACGGTTACCAACATTCAAATTAGGGCAGCACATACCATACAGAAAGCATTGAACATGATACTTGATAAATCGAAGTATTTGCAAGGCAACATACTTTTAAAAGGGGTCATATACTGAAGCTTCTGGCTTCCCAAAAGTGTGAAGAAAAAAAACCAAGGGAAAGGACACTCTGAGCAGTTGGCACAGGAAAAATAATGTAGTGTCAAGGAAGCCTTTGAATATTTTCACATTTAGTAGCAGTTAACAAGAAAAGGAGGATTTCAGCTGCAAAAGCACTGCAAATGTGCCAAGTGTCACTCTACCACCACAACCCAGCACGCACGGGCACACAACTCAATTTGGGAGATGGGTGGAAGTCACCAATCTGCAGAGTCCTGGCAAATGGGTTCCAAACGGGATGACATGAACATCTGCCTTGTTAATTGGAAAATTTGCTTCTCTAGTCCTTCAGCACAAGAGAATACAGTACAGCTATGAAACCTGGTTACCTTTTATCACTTCATCTCTAAGTGCTGGCCTGGGGGAGGGTGATATACAAGTACAAATGGATTTTGATAATGCTGCCATAATCTGTTCCTGATTGCCGGTATGACTCCATTAGCCAGGCTGATAAAGGCCTCCCTTAAAACGTTTGTGCCTTTTCTGTGGAGTTTCACATTCTCCTCACCATGTTCCAGCTTTAATCTGATCTGAGACTGATTTTCTTACAGCACTCAAAACAATTTCTTGACTTCACAAGCAACTCCCAGTAAGATCTGCAAGCACACTGTACCCACCATCGATTAACCCCAGAAGTTTTAATCAAATTAAGCACTGAAGAATCTATCCAGTGTACCATTAACCACTATCATCAGTCACAGGCTGGATTTCCAATCTTACTTGTTTCACATTTGCATTTGCACTTATGTTGTTCCACCTCTTTAATTACAGCAGATGTCCCTTGCCCCAATCGCTAAAAACACTACACAAAAGACGTTTCTGAACTCTCTATTTTTTCAGACTCCTTCAGATGCACTTGAGTGGTGTTAATGAGCTCCATACCAAAACTTCACCTCCTCTTCCTTGCGCTCCTGGGTGCCAAGGCTCCTTGTCTGCTCACAGGCAGAGAGGAGTGCATGAAACATCCACCACCAGCACCTCCTTGCAACAGCAACCTCAGGTTCACATCTAGCAGTGAGCAGTTGGGCTAGCAAAGTGTTTTCTTTAGGCAAGGAAACTCAGCAAGACCTTATTATTCATGTTACTGATTCATTTAAGTGTCTTACAACATTCCAACATTAACGTCTTTTTACCGATCATGTTCCAAGTTCTTCTTCATCCCTCCCTTCATCCACATCTTTCTTGCATTTGACACGTGAAAGGACACAGAAGAACAAACACTGGACACCTCTGTGGCCTGTCCAGAAAAGGACAGGCAGGGAGGCTTGTTTTCTATGGCACATGTGGGGAACATGCAGTAAAATGAGTGAAAAATGCAAGACACACAGAGAAACACACACCAGAAGAGCTGTTATTTATCCAAGACCTGAAGTAATTTTGTCCAAATGGAAAAGTTCCTCTGTTTTGCAAGATATTAGTGGCTTGTTTAGCCAAATGAACAAAACTTCCAAGAAAGCTCAGCCATAAGAACATGTAGAGAAAGGGGGAAGGAAACTCCCCCATTTTTTAGACATTCAATAAAAATTATGTCCTCTTTACTTTTTCTTTTCAAAACAAATCAGTTCCTGGCTTTATCTGATGCAATCCAGTCTGTCAGCTGTTATGGTATGAGCTGGATGCAGCCGATGAAACTGGGAATGAGGGTGGCCAGCCACTTGCACGAGGCTCTGTAAGTAGCTGTCCCAGCCATTCACTGCACAGACTGAGTCCTTGTGTCACTTAGGGCACGAAAGGCCACAAAGGCTTGCTCAGTGCTCTGCACAGCCCAGAATTTGCAGAGATGGAAAGCAATTCAGCCTTTGTTTCACACTGCTAAACGACAAAGCAAAGAATGAATCCTCCCAGTTTGAAAGGATTCTGGCTTTTTTTTAGTATAACATCCTTAAATTGGGAAATGTAAATCTCACTGCAATTACAAGAGAAACCTGGAAAAAAGCCACAGCAAACAGTGGATAATAAAACACCCAAGTTGGTTCACAACATCCTATTAATTTATAAATAGACTTAGTTATTATTTCAAATTTTATGTTTTTCACAAGACACACATCACTCAGAAAGGTCTCAGCTTTACAGATAAGTCAGAGCAGTTGTCCTTAGAGAGAGTAATGAATGAAGAAGAAGAAAGCATTCTTTCATGAGCTAGCAGGCAACAAAGGACTGAGAAAAAATCCCAATAACTGAAGCTACTGTTTAACAAACATTAAAAGTAATCTGATATTGCCATCGGCTCACTCCTGCATCGCAAAAGGAAGAAAAAACTCCCAAAATCCTTATCGAAACTTTATCATCACAAAAAGCCAGCAAGAGCATAGCACACCTTTAAACTTTGAGAATTTGATAAAATATCAAGGGGCAATAGGAACTACAAGAGGCAGGCAATGCTCTAACCAGAAGGAGGTGACAGCCTCCTACAGCAGCAGTCACTGCCAACAGCCTCAGGTTCCAATTCAGCAGGCATTTAAACCGAACTAAACCAAGCCCCTGACATTTCTGCCAAACCTGGTCCGTGGAGTATCTCAGCTTAACTTTGCTGCAGGAAAACCAGATACCAAACACTCAGCACCACTGGAGTCTGTGGTAATCACGAAAGAACACGTGATGGTGACAGCCCCTACACCACAGTAATACTCTTTTTTTGGCAGGCAGACAGGCTGTTAAAGGATGTACTGCTGCATTTTGGCTGCTTTTAATCCTACATTGTCTATTTGCACTCAATCTGGCAGCAAGGAACAGCAGAATAACAGCATCCCAGATGCTGGAACAAGGCTGACCTGGTAATGCAGCTCACTTCACAATATCCCTAATTCAACAGTTTTATCAGAATAATTGCTATAGCTTAAAAAACCTCAAACCCTAGCATGGTAACCTGATTGTTACGGCTGCTACATCACACCACAAGTGTTTTGATTAGTATTTGGTAGCAGGAGCACCAGGGACTGCTGCTCCAAACTACTGAAATCCCCTCAGGGAAAATGTCCCCCCAGTCCATGAGGAAGTTCAAATAATTTGACTGTATTATGTTTTCAAACAACACTAACACTACCGGGAGCATTTTACGTGGAGTATATCAGCACTGTGAAACCTCTCCAAGTGCAGTTCTCATGATGTTGGATAAGGACCCCAAAGGGAGGCCTTTATCAACAGAGATAAAGCCCAGCCAATAATCTCCTGCTGTGCTCTGCAGTTATCACTTGACCTGGTCCCAGAAAGCACTTCCACTCTTAAATACTTTTGTTCCTTAAAATAAACATTAACAGAGTTTAAAGCAACACAGCCTCCCTATCTCAAAGAGAACCAGCACCTGTCCCACCAATAACACTTTTAACTGATGGCTTAATTACTTTGCTATTCTTTTGTTTCTATGGACCTGGAACGAGTAAGCAGGGAGCCAGTGAGGTAGAGCTGGTGTCCCACATATACACACTTGTACTGCGGTGGGACACCACCAGTGAAGCTCTAGAGGTTCTCTTGGGAAAATGCAGGGCATAAAGCGGGATAACTGGTTTTGGTCATTCGCTGTTTCACTGAAAAACTTTCACTGAAACTCCGATGCTTTGTAATTCAAAAAGAACAAATAAAATCCATAGGGTCATACCAGATATCAGTGAAACCCAGCATAAAGGTTACAGCAATAACCTTGGTCTGAAACATGTGAAAGTTCATCACTATTGACCAAAAATTGCATTAAAAAGCTTTAGTAGATCACAACACAAACAATTCAATTGCTTGTATAAGTGCTGTATTATAAATCCACAAAATTGGATCCACACACATGAACACCATTTTAAAATTATTAAATATAATTACATACAATTCTACTCTCTTCAGTAGGAATATGCTGAAGCAACAAAAAAAAAATGAACGCACCTGAATAGGGAGAGCAGACATTCCCACTGCATATATAGGAACTACCTCATACCATTCAGAAAAGCAGTGTTTCCCACCTATTTACATAATTTTCATGCAGAGGTCATTAAGTTCTCATTCAAGAAGAAACTGGACAGTGCCTTGAAGTGACTTGGCTATTTAAACACAAAAATAACCACCAAAAATTTCCTGTGTTTCAGTTTCCAAACTTTTTAAATGCAAAGATGACATAAAATCATCAGTATATATTTAATATCTCTTTCTAATACTTAGTAATGTAAGTGTTTACTTTAAAGTACAGCTCTGTTCTCCATTGCTCTGCATTTACTCATCTTCTGAAAAGTTTTGTAATTTCAATTCGGGTGCATTTTGGAGAGAAAAGGATGTTTTCCCTACAGACAGCACAGAAGAGAAAAAGCAGGCAGGCAGCAGTGAGGGAGCAGGAATTTCTGAGTACCTTACACCTGCTCCTCAATCCTATTTCCTCACTCTGGAGAAGCAGGTTCAAAACAGAGCAGTTGCTCACAATGCTCTGAGCAACATCTCCGAGTGCACTACAAGAACCAGCTCTGAAAGTCAACGTCACAACTTTGTAGGAATGAACTAACACATCACCCAGCAAGAGAGACAAAATCCCAAAATACAATACACATACCCCAGGCTGTCTGGGGCAAGAGGGGCCATATCCTCCTCCCTACGAGCATCCCTGGAGCTGCTTCCTAGTCCTTAAGCTCTTCAGGGCTTCCCCAGGTCTGACAGTGCACAGACTATATAGTTTTACATAAAGGAAGCACTTTCATTTTCCCTCTGAATGAACCAGAATTGACCCTGTGATCTAAAATGCAAAAATTCAGCAGAAGATACAGATTCTTCTTTCCACGCATTATAAAAAATTACTTCCTTGTGAAAAAGGCCTGAAACAACCATGTAATATATCACACTCCTCCTACAGGAGGGAACATCAAACGAAGCTTGCTTAATAATGAATAGAGAATATGATAATACAGAAAACAAAATACAGGTGGTTTTGCTAATCAGTGTTAGCATTGTGTGGTGAGATGGGAATTGTTCAATTCCTGATAATAACTAACCATTGTGAGATGATCAGCGTGAGACTAACGCGGAAAAGAAAAATCAATACAGTTGCAAATATACTCATGTGACTTTTTTTAATTTTTTTTTTTTTTTTTTTTTAGAAAGGACCTGGCATAAGATAGCCACCCAGCTGGCTTTTGCAGGAAAAGCTTTCTTTGCCTTGTGAAATTTCTCCCCCATCACCCTTAAATAGACTTTTCTGAGCAACCATTCCACAACAGCTGGGTGCCTTTGCTTAGGTGATCAGAAAAGAAGGGAAGGCAAGCAATAAGGCTAAAAACAAAACAGCTGAACATTACCATTGTCTGTCCTCTTCTGTCCTTATTTCCCATCTGTATTTGCCAGTGAAACTTGAAACTCTTCAGATTAAAAAAAGGAGAGAGTCATCACAATTCAGGAATTCTTTCTTCTCACATTCAGAGGGAAAATAACCTTATACCAAAGGTTATTCAACAGCAGGCTGGTTTTTTTTTTTTAAACTAAGTACTCATCAACTGCATTAAGCACCTTTTGGGTCTGTTAGACCTTTTTCTTACTTTTCCTGGCCTTTTCATCCACTGATTGTTCCCATAGCTTTCAATTAGAGTACTATGTCAACAGCTCCACTCATCTAAAACAATCATTTTGCTGAAAAGGAGCATTATTGAACTGAAAGCGAGTGCTTGAGACCTCTCAAACATAAGACATATCACATGCACAAAACAGTGCCATCCTGTATCAACTTAGCGGCCCCATCAGATACAGTATTTACATATGCTGTCCTGAAGTGAAAATACATTATTTTCATATGAAAAATGTTCCCAATGCTTCCATCCTCCAAAAGAGAAATAAGAGTACTTTCCTTTAGGTTCGTTTTACTTATTTATTTCCTCAATAATGATAACACAGTACTCAATGACCAAAATAGCTAAGGAATAGGAACTGATCTTACTTGGCCAGAAGGAGTTGTCGTCTTTGCTCAGTAACTTTTTCCTGAGGCGCCCAGGCAGCTTGGTGTGAGTGTTCCCCATTTTGCTGGAATACAGCGGGATAAGTTCCTCCTCCTCCTCATCGTTGCAGCTGGGCTGCCACTTGCTCCTGCCGAGGCACCCGACCATCGGGTCGGCGGGCAGGCAGTGCACATAGGCGATCATTGTGAGATGCTGCTCTCAAGGATGTCCCTGCTGTCCCCAGTGGCTAGTTCCGAGCAGAAGGGAGTGGCCTGCTTATAACCCTTCAACAGACGCATTCAAAAGGCTGTGGAGGAAAAGATTTTCTCCTCCTCCGCACTTAGGCGAGCTAAGCTATTAGGATATCCTGGAAACTGTTTGGAATAGGATTCTGTCAGTCCTTAGAAGAGAAGGAAAAAAAAAACCAAACCAAAAAAAGGCACCAGGTTAAGCAGCTCACTACAGCTACTGGCTGCTCTGTTCCTCCCCTCCTCCAGCCCACAGCTCACAGCCACAAGCAGGAAAATAGGGGCTGCAGAGAGCTGGGAAACCCAGTCACCTGCCACAGACCTCGGCCTACTCCCTTTCTGCTTCCTCTCCAGTCTGTGGCTTCTCTTAAGCCTTATCCCCGATTATTCACTACTCTTTGAACAACAGGTACTACAGCCACACACAGATGGCCATATCCAAGAAGCTTATTTAAAGCTAAGTTACTATAATTGCTGTGACACTGGCAGCTACAGAACCATAACTGGGCAGGAGTCTGCCAAGAACAAGAACATTTACCTTCTTCTAGAATGCAAAAGTGGTAAAAAACATACAAACTAAAGAAAAAAGAGCAAAATGTCGCAATTTCAGTACTTGGATTTTATTAAGGAAACTCAGTTTCAAAGTCAGAATCATGACTGTCACCAAAAGAAGATGGTATCTTCCAGGCTAGACTACAACTGGAGTAATGCTGAAAGCGTAAGCAGTTATCAGGTTGCACTCAGTCCTGCATAAATACATACACCCTCACAATGCCTCTAGAGGGTAGCTATTATTCCTATTTAAAGATGAAGATGTAGTCTCAAAGGGATTTAGTAACCTGCCCACACAGAGGAAAAGCCAGGATTAGAGTCAAGGTATTCTCAGTTCCTTAGCCTCATCCACCAGTCAGTAGTCCACGGCACCTCTCCCAACTACTGCACTACTAAGCAAGTTTCTGTGCTGGTATCAGTGCCAACCCTAATCTCCCATACTGTTCTCTGGCATCCAGGAAGAGTGCCCTTCCTAGGCTTTTGAATTGGCTGTATGAGCAGAGTCAGATTGGGACAGCAAGGAAAAAAGAGAGCACTCTGCATGAACTGCTGTCTTTAGCAATTTTTAAAGTTTTATGTCCTTTGAAAGATTACATGAGAGAGTATTTGTTTTTTAAAAATGGGAAATGTCAAACCTCTGAGTAAATTACAACATAGAACAATTCTAAGTCTGCTTCCTTAACTGTTCTTTATAAATGCTTTGGTTGCAGCTCATACCATTCGTGGAAGTGGCTGCTCTGTATAGGAGCACAACAGAATCATGTAAGTATTTACACATATCAGAAAAGGCTTTATGTGCTGTTTGGCTGATAGCTACAATAAACTTTTGGTCAGAAAAAAAAAAAAGCACTGTTTAACAACAACAATGCACAGATGCACATCTCCCCTTTCTCCCTGACACACACAGAGCATCTCCGGCTGCTGCCTGCACAGGCAGCCACAGCCTGGGAGCGGGGTGTGCTCACCAGCTGCCCACAGGCACTGCACCAGCGTGGCACCAGCCTTCAGACACACAAAACACAGAGCACCATCCAGAATAAACTGCCTGCAACACTGACTCAACAGTGCTGGCAAAGTGTAGAAAGCTTGCAAGAAACTAGCTAGTTTAGTGGGCGCTTTTTTTTGTTTGGTTGGGGGGGTTCGGGGTTTTTTTTCTGTTTAACATCCTGTTACTTTGCACAGCCATCTGAGCAAACAATTTTCACTATAAAGTGTTTCATACATATCTCGCATGGTCGAATCTCAGCAAACTTGCAAACAGATGAAAACAAGTTTTACAATGAACTGTGTAACTGTGTCACATAGCTTTAATAAAAAGGGATGAAGCAAGCCCTGCCCACAATTTTACATTTTTTGACAACAATTTCAAGTGTCTGCAAAAATATGGATGGAAAGGGGAAATGTGCCAACAGCAAGGACAATAGCTGTTGGTACCACTGGGCTGTCCGTATATATAGTAGAAACTCTCTGGCATACACTGAACACTGGCAAACAGGCCTTTGAGGCAAATACAAATTTACAAAGCCAAGTACATTTACTCATCAGACTATGAGAAAGACAAACTGTGATTAACATTAGCAGAGCTCAATTCACTCATCAACCACGCTGATATTCTTGTGTCTGCCAGAATAAATGAACGTCTAGACAGTCCTCCTGGGTGGAATGAAACCCCAAGAGTGCTGTCAGTGAACCAGTTCATAAGGAGGCCCTGTTAACGCCTCCCTGATGGGACAGAACCTCTGTAACCCGCTTGTGTAGCCACTGTGCCTGCTGTCTCACCCTTTCAATTCCCTGTGATTATCAGGATCCCGGGAAGAGTCACTGCCATAGATGTGATGCACAAAACTTCTGAGCATCACCAGGCTCTTGACAGAAGTGTGCATTGGGGCTTGTGTTTATTTCTCGTGCAGACAGGAACAGTATCTTTTGTGACATAAGAATACAGGTGGATTTCAGGGGTTTTTTAATTTTAACAACTCAAAATCATGTTATCAAATTACACTTCTAAAGGATACTGGCTGATGTTTGCACGCAGTCTATCTCTACACAATCACGTTACTTGACATAAAACCTAAGTGTAGATCTACATGCCAAGCCACTATTATTAGGTAACATGCAGTACAAACACAGGAGCAAGAAGGCATGGGACACTGACAAAATTCAGTGTTCAGCAGACTCCCATGCTCCCAAACACTTACCAAGATGACACAGGATAACATATTGCCCTGAAGCCCCCATGACATTTACCACGCACTTCTCTAGACTACAGACATACTCAATTAGCCACGTTTCCAATGCATGCTCACGAAGCAAGGCTGATGCACAATAATGGGATCATGGCTGAAATCCAGTTTAACAAGTATATTTACCATATGGTAGGCATTAATGTGCCCACAAGTTTTTTACTTTAAGAATAAATCTGTTCTTCCCTGAAGGCTGGAAGCCCTTGGTAACATAAATAATGAAAGATTTGGTGATGGTTATGGTCTCAGCTATTAGCAAATGTAAAACCATAAAGGGTTGCCAAGATGTACCATTCTCATGTGAGAAAGACACTGTGTACACTGCCTCTTCATTTCCACCCAAAAATCCTATAAAAAGAAACAGTTATTTTATGCTCTGTCTTTATGGAACAAGAACTTCTCTAAGTTTAATAAAGTCAAAATTTAATCACAAAACTTCTGATTAAACTTCATTTATTCTACTGCAGCTACACTATGGCTTTAGTTTTTCAGATACACAAAAGTGAGGCTATTCATTTTTCTCAGCCTTGAGCTATCATTTATATAAAGATTTCCCCCTAAGTAACATTTTATTTCCTTTATTATTCTTTTTCATGCCTTTTAAAAATCGAACTATCTATAATGCAAGTATGAATGCTCTGAGCAGACTGATAAACATGCATATTCATCTTTATCAGCATGTTTCATTTTTGCTAAACCAACTCCTTACAGCCAGGCTCTATTAGAGAGAGCTTGAATAATTACGAATAATTAGGGAAAGCATTGATTACACTATACTGGAAACAATGTTTGGTCTAAATAAAAAAGATCATTAGAAGTTTGACAGACACAAAACTGTGACTAACTCAGGGATTACAAGAAACAAATTTATAAAGAAAAACCACACAAAGAAAACATTAGCCTTTTATCAGACAAGCATATATGCTCCAGAGCTCTGAGAACAGCAATGATACTGATGACTATTACACATAGGAGTTTAAAAAATATATAGGATACATCTAAGGGGAACTCGAAGGATATGGAATCACAAAGGATGACCATGTCAGCCCTACTCTGGCATTAAGATAATCTTTATAAATATGCTACAGAAGGAATTATATCATCAGTCTTTATGTACAATTTGTAGATCCTCTGGATAGAAGGTAATATGCACCATGCAGTGAAATAATGGCACTTTCATGGACACCTTGCACAACAAAACCATCAAATGAAGTAATTCTTGATGCAAGCCCAGCAGCCAAACTGGAAATCAAAGCTAGCTCATAGAAATCCACAGGGATAAACTTTGCCCTAATTAGACAGCGATTCTATTTTTAGCAGTGATGGGTTGATGTGTTCTGGGCTTTTTGGATGAGCAGCTGAAGGTTTTAAATTGCATTTAAGTAGTTATTTTTAAAACAGGGAAAAAAATAATATTTATATATTCAACATATTTCATCAGACCATACAGCATTAACTAAGCCTTAAAATAATACTCTCAGAGAGAAGTATCCTCCTTTTACAGATGGACAACTTAAGACACAGCAAGAATCAGGACATGTCTGTCATGGTGGAACACACCAGTATCCTTTGGAGCTGGCAATGGCCAGATTGGACATGGGATGTCCTCCTCTCCTGGCCTGTCTGTGCACCTTTCCTCTTTCCTGTGCATTTAGTGTGTGTGGAGTCTTAACTCATGTTCCTTAAACACAAATACAGCAGACAATAGCTAAAGAATTTCAAAACATAGAGGGAAAAAAAGAACCACCTCGAGGTATTGTAAATTTGTTTTTTAGCTGAATATGAATCTTTCAAACAGGAAGCGAGTAGGAGGTATCAGCTTTACACTGTTTAAAGCAAGTCCAACATTGGAGGAGCTTGTACAGTACTGACAGACATCAGGGGGCAAGGGAGATGAAAGCGACGTGGGCTGCCAGGTATGCACACAAAGCTTCTTGATGTTCCAAAAAGCTCTCTCGTTTTGGCCATATTCTCCAGCATTAGCTCTATCCCCTACTACTTTCATGGACGTATTTTTATCATGTGATCACATAGCATCCATGAGCTTTTAACTCCTTTTTTTTTTTCTAAAGGATGTAAGTAATAAGGCATGTGCAGCTTAAAGAGCTTGACTGGCATGGCAGCTCAAAGCAGTCCTAACAACCAAATATGCTTCGTAAAAAGCTACAGCAAGTGTCACTGGCAACTGTGTACCTATCAAACTGGAGGCTAATCCCTGAATCCTGGGGCATTCGGCTACCTTAATTCCTGGTACCCATATAACCAGTCCTAGATTCTGGGTGTCATCCTTAGGCAACCTCAGCCCTCTGCAGGGACATCGAATCTGCAAACCATTGGTTATAGCAGGCATCCATAAAACTCAACAAAAAACAACAATAAAACCAAACATAAACTACAAGGATCATGAGGAATCTGTGTGCCTGTATTTCCCTTGCTGCACCAACTCTGAACACACCCATTACCCTCTCTTTCATAGCCTAATTTAATTTTTCCTTTGCTGTTATGTTACAGCCCTCTGTAATTATTTTTAATGCAATAAGTATTTTCATATACAGCACATACATAAGACACTAGACTAGAAAAACACACTTTGTGTCACTTTACTGGCAGTCCTGTAATATTTTAAAATACACTTCCATGTTCTAATTATTGATCTTTACTTTCAATTAGAAAGCTTTTTTAAGAGCAACAAGCAAAGTTATATGTTTGATATTAACTCTTCGCAATATTTAAATGAGAAAGCAATTAAAGCCAGCTGTATAAGCAGCAGGTAACTCAGAAAAGCCTTCCTATGCCTTTCTGCTTTAGCTCTGCTGCCATACAAAAAGAGAGATAAAGTACTTTGGTTGGTGCATTCTGTGAAGCAGACCACCTTTGGGAAGAGGGTGACACATGTTTGGGTCAGAAGACAGGGCTGTGAGACGGAAGCAATTGGATATTACTGCTGGTGGTTGAAACAGAAGCCATTCTTGCTGCCTTACTCTATCAGCTGGGTCCCACACATCTCTGAACCTCCTAAAAATGCAGAGCAAAAGACAATGCTGCCAGGAGCTGAGGGAGAAGGTGGTTTCCAGTCTGGGGCCACAATGGATGGCAGTGTCGGCACTACTGGTACACCCACACACTCTGTGAGCAAAGGAGTCACATTCTACCTGCTTATTTTACAGTTCACATTAAACAGCAATTCAGAGTTGGGTAGGATTACTGGTTCAGGTATGCTCATTAAACTCATTACCATGGTAACAGGAAGAGAAAGAAGTTATCTCCCCACTCCTATTATCTCTTACAATTCTTTTTTAATGGATTTAAAAGCCCAAAGAGGGAAGCACCTTCCTGATACAGAGCAGCAACAACCTCTGTGCCACCTACACAGCTCCCTGGAAGAGTTCACATGCAGTGGGGTTTTCAATACAAAAACCAAAGTAGCTTACACTGACTTGACAAAAGCCTTTAGTCAGAAGGCTGCAGCCTCCTAGCCCTCCTCTGGAGGAAATGGTCTGCCGAGGCTGCCTTCTGTTCATGTACACCACCACGGCTGTCAAAAACGCAGTGCCACCTCCTGGACACGCACATTCCTGGGAAGGCCTGCTTTGGTCAGGTGTGTCATGAAGAGTCAGGAAGGCTTTCAAGATTAAAACAACAAAAATGGTAAAAAGAATGCAAATCTGTATCAAGAAAACTCATTATTCTTAGTGAGTACGTCTAAAAACGTTTTGGTTTTACACTGTTGGAGTGTTTCTATAAGTACCCCATAAAGAACTCCTTTTAAGCTCTGTGCAAGATGTGGGAAAGGCTGTGGATGTTGTCTGGTTGCACTTTAGTAAAGCCTTTGACAGTTTCCCACAGCATTCAACTGGAGAAATGGGCAGCCCGTGACTTGGCCAGATGCACTGTTTGCTGGGTAGGAACCTGGCTGGATGGCCAGGCCCAGGAAGTGGTGGTGAATGGAATTACACCCAGCTGGCGGCCGGTCACTACTGGTGTTCCCCAGGGATCAGTGCGGGAGTCAGTCCTGTTTAGTATCTTTACTGAGGATCTGGCTGAGGGGATCAAGGGCACCCTCAGTCAGTTTGCGGATGATGCCAAGTTGGGCGGGAGTGTTGATCTGCTGGAGGGCAGGAAGGCTCTGCAGTGGGATCTGGACAGGCTGGATCAGTGGTTTGAGGACAATGTGAGGTTCAATAAGGTCAAATGCTAGATCCTGTCATTGGGTCACAACAGCCCCATGCTGCACTACAGGCTTGGGGAAAAGTGGCTGGAAAGCCACCTGGCAGTAAAGGACCTGGAGGTGCTGGTCAACAGTGGCTGAACATGAGCCAGCGTGTGCCCAGACAGCCAAGGCGACCAATGGCATCCGGGCCTGTATCAGCAATAGTGTGGCCAGCAGGACCAGGGCAGTGATCGTGCCTGAAAGGAGGCTGTGGCCAGGGGGGGGTCGGCCTCTTCTCCCAGTTAACAAGTGAAGGACAAGAAGAAATGCCCTCAATTTGCACCAGGGGAGGTTTAGATTGGATATTAGGAAAAGTTTCTTAACTGAAAGAGTAGTCAAGCATTGGAACAGGCTGTCCAGGGAAGTGGTTGAGCCCTCATCACTGAAAGTATTTAAAAGACCTGTAGATATGGCACTTGGGAAACATGGTTCAGTGGTGGACTTGGTGATGCTGGGTTAACAGCTGGACTCAAGTGATCTTAAGAGGTCCCTTCCAACCTAAATGATTTTACGATTCTAGGAAAGGAAAAAAAGTGAAACTCAGTTTTACTAATAGAGTGGTGCTTCACTATATCTCAAAAAAAACCAACTTGAGATGTCAAAAGATGAGCTCGTCTTTTGCTCACTCATTTTAAACAGAAACTGTCAGGTAATACTCAGCCCTACAAAGACAGGATTTTTCATCCTGTAGGGTACAACATTCAACACTGAAGAGCATCATTCAGCTGCTGCTGGGCACAGCATTCATTCACTCTTTTTCAGACAACAGAGCAGCAGCTAATACATTAGGCACATTATAATATAATGCAACAATATTAAAACATCAATGAAGGAGCAAGAATGGCAAAGTCAGTTGTCTAAAAGTAAGAAATTACATGGTCATGTTTTTCAATTTTCAGCCTGAAGGGGTTTTCCTGCATTTTGGTGCACATGTCAGCCACATTAGTTCCACTCAGAGATGTTCTTCCACATCCCATGCCACTGGTTTGCACTGCAAACACACCTACTCCATGCTACAGTCCCTCTCCTCTCATGGTACTTGCCAGTGTAGACACAGCTTCTCATAATCATTGCATATGCTTAAGATAAAGCAGTTTTATTATTTTTAAAAGCACAACCAGCCAAAAAATAACCTTGTCACACACTTCCGTCAGCAGCCTAAGGAATGGTCATAACTCAGCAAAGATAATCATGTTGAAAGAACTAAACCAAAACTTTGTATCAAGTACAATCCCATTAACCTGGAATGGTTCAGCAGTAAATCTGTAATCTGAAGTGTCACATTTACTCGAAAATTGTATTTGTGCAAGATAAGCCAGTTAGCACTAGCTTCTTATGAACTATTACTAAATACAGCCCACCTACTTTCCAACAGGTCACATAAAGGCTTTCTCAAAAGAGTAAGTAAACTCTTGGGTTTACAGATCAGGCTAGAGGAATGCATCAAATTCCATCAGAAAGAATAATGACCAAAATATGAACCCCTTGCCAAAGAAAAGATTAAGCTAATGAGGAGCAGTACAAATTAGAAGTATTTCAATCTAAAACAAAGCTGTACCCTAGGAAGAGTGTTCTTCTCGAGTCCCATATATCCATATGATGTGTAAACTTCTTAGTATCAATTACACAGTCTTGATTTTTTACAGAAAATTTATATTGCCTTGTCATTTTTGTGTCTCAACTACAAACTTGCAGGACTGCTTTTTCATGCAGAATATGAAGTCACCAAGGCAACAGTCAACTGTTCTTACAACATCTGATTTTCCAACAAAATGATTAAATGCAGGTGCTACAGCTGCTATGCAGCCTATCAGGACTGTTCTTGTGTCCAGAGTTGCTGCTCTGTTAAAAAGAAAGTCAAGTGTGTGTGGTTCACAAAATGAACTGGAAAGCAACCATCTGTACACAGCACCACAAATTCATAGATCCACTTGTCTATGGGTTTCATTTTCAGTCTGGCAAAAAAAGAAAGAAATTAAATTAATCCTGATTTTCCGAGCAATATCCTTGAAAGTAAGTTTCCTTTCTTATTACCCTCCCTATATGCCAACTTTGTGTTAGACAAGGATCTTCTCTGCAACAACCCTGACCGAGCAATGCAAAATGCCTTGGTTATGACAAGGCCCATATCAAAGCCATAAGCTAAGACATGAAAAAGTTATAAAATTCTTCAAGTCTGTGCTTCAGTTAATTTCAGAGTTATGTATTCTAAAATGCCTTATTTTGACAGAATATAGGCTACTGAATCAAGATACATTTGAACAGATCATTATAAACTTTTTTGTTCGTAAAAAGAGTGACAGCCTTTACATGCATTTTGCATTAGCCTCTTTTAAAAAAATAAGAGTAAAGCCACACAAATTAGCACAATAATTCAAGAACATGTCTCAAAATTTTAGCAGAAAAGTAAAGTTATCTTTAACTGGCTTGAAAACGATCCTTTAAGATGAGAAGCAGCATAAGTCACCAGAGCAACTTCTGCATGGGAGAACAACATGAGAAACCCTTAAAGATCTTTAGTAGAGTGGAGCTACAAGCTGTGAGATCTGACAGAGTGGGACATCTCTCACCACATCAATCCCCTGGGCAGCAGCACTGCCTTCACCAGCAACACTGCTCCAGAGCATGCACTGACTCACAGCAATACACATGCGCACACTGAAGATGGAGAAAAATAAGGCTTTGAAAAGAATCAAAAACTGTCTTCCAAATATCCATTAGGCAGGCAACATAGCTTTGCATTTTTTTCTGCTCTCCTGATTTGTCAGCCACATTTACTCCAGTACTCTGCCTATAAGGAGAGAAGTTAACACTAAACCTTGCATCCTTCTTCTTCAAGAAGGACTTGGTGTTCCCACCATCTGCTGTTTTCCAGCATGGTTTCCATGAGGTAGGGCACCTCTCCATAGGGTGCTGCACAAATGATGGCTCCTGGTTGCAAGAAACTACAAAAACCTCCTTGTGATCTTGAATTCATCTGAGGTATGAAACTGGGACAACAAAAAGTAAACCTGAATGACTGAAGAAGGGTCCATTCGTGCATTCAGATGGTGGAAAGCTTTTCTCCTATTTTAACACAAGCATCCCTGCAAATTAAGCCCTCAGGCAAGAGTGTTCAACTTGTTGGCCTTAATAACGAAGGGAGGAAAAAGATGGGTTTTCCTCATTACTTAAGTGTCATATTTCTTTATCCCACATAAGTATGTTAAAGATGCAGCAATTCTCTTAAGGCTAAAAGAGACAACAGAGTAATCCAAGACTTTGAGGCTGAGATGCAGACAGAAAGCACATTCCTCTCCTGAAAAGCAGGATCTGCTGATGCTGAAGATACCTCTGCTTGAGCACCACAAGTGTTAATCCTTGTCTTCACCATGGGATGAAGCTAAAATTCCTTGTTTGTCTTTGTTTCAGCACTATTGGTGGGCTTAAATTAAAGTGGAGATGGATTAAAAGTCACAAAGAGAAAGGGGGCAGGATGCTACGCTGCCAAGAGCAGATTTTCAACATATCTCTAGATTAAAAGTTTTCACAGGCCAAGAAAGACCTTGTAATAAGCAGCCTAAAGTGAGACACTGCAGTATCTCACTACATACATAAAAATAGTGTGTCACAGGAAAAGAGCAAGAGAAAATTGAAAGGTGTCAGTGACATCTGGAGACTCTGTGAAAGCAGGAAATCTGTAAGATAAAACTTCTAAGGAGAGCGCAGCACACCTGGTGCCAAAAAATAACAGGAAAAGTCCAGCAATCCTGACCATGCTGAGCTTTTGGGGAAATTTCTGCCCCAGCAGTACCTGCTGCTGAGTCTAAAGGAAAGAATGGGGTGAGCAGGGCACATCTGTGAGATGGTTTGATGCCATGAGGACCTGCAGCACACCCTGCTTCTCATCCAGCCTTTTCATGTAGCCAGCCTCCAGTGGAGCAGAACAGAACAAAGAGAAACTTCAGAAGCTGCAAGTACATATCTAAAGGGATAATTCTTCCTGATCTTCACAGGAGGACCAATAGAAGCACTTAAACATGGGACGACTACAACATATGCAAAGTACAGATGCATTCTCGTCCCCAAGCTTCCACGTAGCCTCTGTCACAAACTTCCTTTACCAACTCCAGAAATTCTGACTTAAACTCTCCACATTATCACGCACCATCGAAAAAACATTCTTTGTCCACATTATCCTGTTTGGATGTCTGTCTCACAACTTCCCTCCTCAGATGGTTTGGATCCTTTTAATGTCTGACTTCAATTAATTCAGAACACAGTCATAACCATTTATCTTGTGCCAATACTCTCCTTAGACTTCCAACAGGTTTCCTCCCTCCTTGTGGTATTTACCTCTCAAGCTACCAGCTAGACTAAATAAGCTATGCTTTTGTAATCCCTCTGCATATGACCAGCAATTAAGTTTAAAATATTTTAAAGTCTGAAGGTCCAGATAAGTTATACAAGAGCTTCAAATGCCAAAAACATTTTCTGATTTTTTTATAAATATAGCTAGAAAAAAGTGGGATGCTCTGGAGGACTGGGATAGTATTAGAAAGAGATGTCTGGGGTAATTATAGACTGTTTTGCCAGCCATTAACCACAGGCAAGATCACAGCTGTGACAGGACTCTGAATAAAAGAATTAACAAAATTTCCATTTCTTAATACCAGGCAAAGTGCTTTCACAGGGAATGGGTCTCCCATTTGACAAAGGTTTATGGCATTTCCCTGGAAGTAACAGCAGCTTTCTGCAAAAATGCAGTTGCGGGAGATAGGGTGGAGGGAGAAAGCCAATGTAGAAGAATGACAAGCGTAGAGAATACAAATCTGGTAACACAATACTTACACAATGTGAAATCATTGCTATGCTTAAAGCGCTGAAAAATGTATGAATATATTAATAGGTTTCAAGCATGTGTATGCTGTCTCAAAGACCACTTCAACATGAAATTCTTTCAGTGCTTATGAATCCAATCAGCTGTGCATGCTACTTTTACATCTGTTTTAATGTTTTTTAACTACTATGCTTTTTTTACTGCTTAAAATTAAGTGCTGGCTTCTTGCTGCAAATTGACAGAAATTCACTGCCCTCTGCTACTGCTTTGCACAGCGATGGCCAACTGCATTGTACTTGCAGCCCTCCAGACAATGGAGGGGGTTAACAGACATTGCTTAAAAGCAAACATTACCAGGTCACGGAAAACAGCAGATGATCTTTCTACCTACGATTCATTTACCAACAGGCCCTCCTCAGGACTGCAGTGCTAGGTGAATTGTGCAAACGGCTCCTGTTGCAGCCTGCGGTAAAGACCCAGATGTGGAGCAGAAAGGCAGAGTGTTCATTAAATGCACACGTGAAAGTCAAAATAGAGTCTAAGGAAAAGCTGTGTCTCAATTATACAGTTGTGACAGTAGAGGAGTCAATTTTCATAGTCTTAAAGAACACCACCTGATTCAACTAATGGACTACAAGCATCAAGTATTTTTGTCTGTATTTATACCGCACTGTGTTTGAAAAGCACAAGCTGAATTCAAGTACTGAGAGCTAAGTACATACAGCAGACTACCCCGACCTCCACATTTCCAATCATCACCTAAAGATTTACTGAAGGAGAGCTTCAACACTGATTGATTTTGCAGCTGAATGTATCCAGCTTGCCTTGTTACCATACCACTTTAGGGTGAAAGCCCATGTGCCCTGGGAAAGGCTGGTGTACCTGCCTGAAGAGATTTTTATCTAATGCCGGAATACATTCACCCTGCTTCACCCACTGCCACTGACCTTCTCAAAAATTTAACGGAAAAAATAGGCACCCACACCCTGTTCTATGACCAAAAAAAGCAAAGCAAAACCACAGCAAACAATAGGCATTCATTCCACAGGTTCTGTACCCGTGCCATTTGGTGGTCTCCTCAGAGGCGGTCAAACGCAACAGCTCCAAGGAGTGGAACAACACGCTTCCACAATGAGGTGATCAAAGGTTTTTTACAGGCAACTCTGAATCGCAGAAGCAAGAGCTGGGGTATGCCACTCTCCCCCAGTGGGCCAGCGTGGCACAAGTACTCCCAGGGGTTTCCATCTGCCCACTCTGCTACAAACAGAGCCAAGAAACAAGCAGGGTAGGCACCACAGGCACGGCTGAAGCTCTGCCACCCAGGCACTCCACTACCTCTGGAAATTCACTTTGTTTTTATATATGCTGCCCTCCTCCAATGCCTTTAGATTGTAAATTAATCCAAGCAGAAAGGGTGTTTTACTTAGTGTTCAAGTACATTACACAACAGGACTGTAGCCATGGGTGAAGCACTTGAATGATACTTAAAAGCAGAAGTATATTTCAATATTTCTGAGCATGGACTAACTTCAGCAAGAATGTTATTATCCAGACCTATAATCTTCCTTTTGTTATGTTCAATATCATTCCATACGTCCAGGCACAGTTAGAAGCCATTCCCAGTCACTGCCGCCTGATAGAGAGAGGCTGGTCCTGTACATCCACATTCAGCTGTTATCCACACTCAGTCATGGACATATCCTTTCCCAGCTCCATACCTCTCCTTCCTTCAGTGTGAGATAATAAATTTGTCATTTAACAAACAAAACCTTTAAACTTTACACAGTCTTAAACACTAAAATGTCACTAGCAGTCAAGTAAAAACTGATTTTTTTTCCCACAGCATGTGAGTTCAACGTGTTTGGCAGAGCTCTCTATGGAAGAAGGACTGGAAAGGGCTGGAAAATGCACAGCAAAAAGAGTAACACTGTAAGATAAAGGAAAAATAAAGAAAAACAGCGGAGCTCTTCTTTCAAAAGTAATTTTTTAAACTTCAAGTCATATGCTTGATACTTAAATCTCAGTTTGTACTAATTCTATGTTTGTTCGAACTGCTTTTATACATTGAAGAACTCCAGAAAATAAATGTCCTCAAAGTTAGCTACCCTAATAAAAGAGTGCATACGATGTAAAAAACAACTACAAAAAGAATGGGTCCCATTGTGATTACGCATAGTTGAGACAAATAAAAAGATTGACATGAAGACAGAGGAAGAAATGCCACAAGATCAAGCTAGGCTTAAACTAAACTCATTTAATTCTGCCAGGAATCTTCACTTTGACAGATTCCTTCATTTAGCTTATTTTGGCCTGGTGTAAGACACACAAAAAAGTAAAACTTTAAACAGAAAAAAAGAAAGCGACTTGTATAAATTTTTTCTTGTCTAGTGCAACTTAGAAAACAGACTTATTTAAAGACAGAGGAAATCTGTTTCTGATTTCAAACATTGGATATTTCATGAGAAAATTGCCAAGAAAGGAATTCAAGGAATGTCCTTACACACACACAACACATGAGACAACTGGTGGGCAGCCCTGTGATCTCTTACAAAAAATAAATAAATAAAAAAAATCTGCATTTCTAGCATGGAACTCTTCTCCAGAGTGCAAGCAGCACATGCCTGGGATTTTTCGTGGATAGCTTCTATCATAACTTCTTGCTATTATTAGTATAAAAGACTTCCCTCTCAAATCCACAGCTGTAAGACAAGCAAGGATGGAAACTACTGTCCAAGAGCAGGCAAACAGTAAGCACACATGCCTGCTTTACAGCATTTCTTGGCACTATTCTCCCTCTACAAAAGCTATGAAGGAAAGAGAAACTATAGGCAAGTATTACAGAAATGTGAGCTCATTTTTCAGCACATCCTAATGAACTGGCTCATGACAGTTCTAGGAATTAATTCTTTTACAGGAAAATTTATTTTAATATTCCATCTGTCCTCCTTTGGTCCAAAAGATCACTAACTAGCACGCAGTACTGCCTCTGCTGCAGGCACCCAGCTTGGTTTGAACCCCAGTACAACCCATGTTTCAGGTGAGGGGGGTCACCTGAAAGGCCGTGCTGAGAGCTGAGAGCTGCCTGCAGACTGGTGCAGTGCGAGGGCCAGCCTGGGTCAGCCTGCGAGCAGGAGACCCTGGGTCGGCCACTGTGCGTGGGCAGAGCCACCGGGCTCGGAGCACCTGTTTTCACCTGAAAAAAGGCAAAAATTAGAGGCAGCAGGCCTCTAGAGCTCATGGAGACTGAGTTTGAGAGTGGGGGGATTTCATCACCCACTACATGCACACCCGCCGGCTACACTGACTCGGACCTGGGATTCATTTATCAGATCGAGTCTGCTTGACAGCTCAGACTGGGAAAACACTGTGGGAGCTGGCAGCCGGGGCAGTGCCTGAACAACCACACTGCTTCTCCCTAGGCCCTCAGAGCCCACACAAGCCAGCACCTGAAAAAGGCGGATGTGCCCCGCTGTGTAAGAGACCTCCTCCCTACACAGCCTACCATCAAGCCAGTACAAGGACTGGTGTGTCACAACATTTCTCCCTCACGCGTTGAGGTTATCAGTGGTAACACTCCAGCTGATTATTTCAGGATCATGATTTTCAATGCCTAATAACGTAATACACAGTAACTGCTGCTCCTGAAGGTAGGGAAAAGTCTACTCCAAGTTATCAAAATAGAGCCAAGCACTGACAGAGTGCATGCAAACAGGAAAGAATTAACACACATCAAAATACATTGCTATGCAGCACAACTACCCAGTACCTTCACTTTTAAGAGGAGCCCTTAGATGGGCTTTTGTATCTTGGAACTAGCAACTTATTCACAAATAAAACCTGAAAACATTGAAAAGTCTTTTCCTATACATCCAACTTAAAACAAAAAAGCTAGTGTCATTCAATTTAATTATGCAAGACAAAAATATTTTGCTTCTGTACAAGTTCATTTGCTGCACATAGGACAATCTCTGAAAACTTTACTCCTTAGTTCGTTTTCAGCCAGGTGATCTAGATAGAGAAGTCTCAGTCTTTTTAGCTGCCTGGTTACTCAAAAGGCTTGAAAACCTTTTACCTATTATACTCTTCATTTAAACAATTTCTATCCTGTATCACTAAGTTAATGCTGCAACAGGGTTTCATCTTTTATTGTTTTGCGATTCCAGTGATCTGTTGAATTGCTGTGAATTGAAAACCTCTTGCTGTGGAGTTTAAAATTTCAAACAGTGCAGGTTTTTCGTATGCAGGAACAACTTAAGATAAACCACTGCATAGCAAAGTGTGTTGTGCAATTCACTAAGGTTTTCTCTAGGCACATTGGATCCCTACTCTGAAATTTGCAGGAAAAGAACTTTTTTAAATGTCTTTTTTAATTTTTGGTTGGCAACGGTACCAAGATCCTTTAGTTAGAACTTTGCACAAATAGAAGTTAGTATTAGTTAGAATTAGTAGAAAGTTTATAGAATCACAGAATCATTTAAGTTGGAAAAGATCTCTAAGATCATGGAGTCCAACTGTTAACCCAGCACTGTCAAGTCCACTACTAAAGCATGTCCCTAACTAACTTAGAGAGAAAAACACTCTGAGCAAGCACTGATAAGCACTTAAGTAATTAACTGTTATTCTTTCCCAGGGAAATTATGATTTTTTACAACTCCTAAACCCTTCCTCTCAACAGCTCTCTGGTGTCGGCTTTTATCTTACTTCAGTAAGAAAAGCAGCAGTAATATCAGTTGTTAATAAAACACAAATATGGACCTTGAACAAAACCAGTAATCTTTTCCTAGTCTTTTAGTTTCAGAACCACGTTCTTAAGAATTTTAATTTGAAAGATAAAATAAGAACATCTCATCGGACGTAAAAACTCTCGTTGCCCCGACGGCTTGCACCATCTCTAAATGAGAGGAAGCATCACCCAGCAGTGCAGTAGAGTTTCTATGAAGCATCTGCGAGAATGCAGCACAACCAACTCTCTGCTCTTCTCCGAGCGCTCCATGACATCTCACTCATACGGGCGGAAAAAACAAATAAAGGCAAATTCTGCGCTGGGGTGTCACCGGGAGAGACGCTGCACGCAACAAGCCCTGCAGCAGCTCCTGCGAGGCAGCGCACCCGCTTTGCCCGCGCTCCGTGCGCGCAGCCCCGGCGGACGCGGCACCGCCGCTCGCACCGCGCCCGCCTTTTGTCTGCGGGGCTGCGCGGCACCTCCCCGCAGCATCGCGCCGGGCAGCGACGCGAATCGCTGCAACAAAAGGAACCACAAATCCGTGCGCTCTCCCCCAGACCAAAGGGTCCCGCTGGAAACGACGCCGCTCGCTTTCCTCCCGCGCAGCACCCTCACCTTTCAGGCAGAACATCCTGCGGCCGGCTCGGGCAGCGGCGAGGCGGGGCGGGCCTCCCGTCCGCGGCTCCCGCAGCGCCCGGCCCGGCCCGG
>WBMZ01005560.1:0-47161 GCA_013400975.1 Atrichornis clamosus
CCGCCGCCGGGGAAGGGGCAGCGCACGCCCGTGCGCACACACACACACAAATGGCACGGGAGGAGGGGGAAAGTTTCCAGCCGCTTCAACCAAATAGCCAACCTTTGCAAGCCCCAGACAGGCACGGTGGCCAGCACACCGATGCACGCCCCGGCCCCCACAGCAACGGGGCAGCGCGCCGGGAGAGCGAGGGGAGGGGGCCCGGAGCACGGAGATAGGGGGGCAAGAGGAGACAAACCATCTCGGCTTTTTTCAATGGAAGTACCGCCGGCGCCGGGCACGGCTGATGCAGGGCAGGGAACAAGGGGACACCCCCACCACCCCGGCGACTCTCCCGAGCGGACCCGTGCAGATGGGCAAATCACCGGGGCTGCAAATAAAGAGCGGGGGAGCGGGGCTGGGCTGCACCGCGGAGCCCGGCAGCGCCTGGCCGCCCCGCGGGACCCGCGCCCCCGCCCGCGCCCCGCGCCGCGTTACCTTCTTATTGCATCTGGAGCAGCAGCTTTTCTTCCCTTTCCCCTCTCCTCCTCTCCCTCTCCTGTCCTCTCGGTTTATACCAGCCTGTTCCTCATCTCACAGCCTTCCTCCCAGCGCCATCTTGCAAGCTTGTGACGTTGGGAGCCGCTCACCCCTGACCCACATTTGAATAGAAGCCAAAATGAAAAAAAGAAGAGGAGAGAGCGAGGGAGAGAGGAGAGAAAGAGGGGGAAGAAGAAGAAGAAAGAGCGGAACAAGGCGAGGCAGGGAAAGCAGCAGCTAAGCAAGTGCTGTGCCAGTGTGGAACAGCATCGGCTCCGCTCCCTTGCCAGCCAGTTTAGTAATAAGCAATTTCCTGCTTTTGCAATAAATGTGCCGCGGCGGGGCTGGGAAAGGGACGGGGAGCTGAGTAATTCCCACCGAGGGACCAGGGCTTCCCCCACGCCGAGCCGCCCCCTCTTCCCTGCCACCCACACCCCGAAACCCAGCCTGGAGCCCGACCACTGCCTCTCGGCAACCCAAATACTGCTGCTCCCTCCCAGGTTTCGAGCAATGAAAAAGGCATTTATTAAGATTATTTCTCCCATCACTGATGAGCTCTCAAGTGTGTGTTAAGAGAAGTAATATAGATTATAGCTTGTACATGTATTGGAATCTGAAATGAGCTTTATACACAAATTTAGGAAACATCCTCATGAATAGCGCTATTTGCATATTAGCTTTTTGTCACTCCTGTCTATGTGTTAAGGACTGTCACTGCATTTTGCACCACCCAGGACACAGATACAGACATGGCCTTTGCACCCGTAGAATCTGAAGTTTTGTTTTGTGCAACTTTTTTTTAGTTATTTACCTATTGGAAATACATCGGGGGAAAAGTTATTTGTGTTTTGCATTCCGGATCCTGCAAGATTTCCTTGCATGTTTAACTTACATCAGTAATCACACTGAGTAAGAAAGGCTACTCAGATGCTTACGCTAAGCATGTGCCCAGCCTGCAAATTCAACCTATTACTTTGTAAGTGACCTGATATCATCTTAATCTTACTGACTATTGCCACAAGTGTGCAGAAATCTGAATTATACCTTTGTAGCACTCTGTCCCTTCAGTAACTAATTAATCTATAATAACAGGAGCAATGCACATAAACATTTTTATTGTAACTGTGCACAGGAGTACTTCCACTATCCCATGTAGGAATCACTGTATTAGCTGAGTGTGAGATATTTTCTTTTCTTCTGTGCCCTCACAGCCACCCACAACCAAAATTCTCTGTAGCCTGAGCAAGGCGATTCATTAGTGAAGCAAAGCCTACATTTAACACATGTCTAATAATTCCCTAATAGCCACAATGCCAGCGACTCTCTCAGCCACTTCCTGTGCAGATCCCTGCAGTTTGCATGCACTTCAGCTGGATCCCAGCTGCAGCCTAAGCTCTCCATCCCTGATAATAAAGATATTTTCTAGTTGCTCATCCAGAGTTCAAAGTTTTTGCAGGACATGGTTTCTTCAGCATTACCAAAGTGGCTTGAGGAGCAAATAAAGATAAGGCAAATCACAACAGCCGTATCAGAAGGGTCTGGACTGGTGGTTTGTTCACAGTACACCCAATAAAGAGCAGAACACTTTAACAGTGGTGAGAACAGCAAACCTGACTGTCAGCACAAGACCCAGTGAAGTAGATAAGGATCAATTCAAGACTCTTCCCCCACCAGGAAAGTTAATTTAAGATCGGTGGTGCAGCTCTGAGCAGTATTTTAAAGCTAAGTGGCCTTGCAAATATCCAGGGAGGTGTAGGTAGCCATTTGTTTCACACTGTGCCAGAGGAATTGGTAGGCAAATACACAGAAGTCCTTGCACTATGTTATCTAAACAGGGGCAAAATGCATCATAGATTTTTTTCAGGCAAGTTTAGACATTTGGATTTAGAAAGACCTGCTTTTGTGAATCTTTGTGTGGCATCTCAAGACCTCAAAAATGCCACCATCTGCCCTCATCTTCCTTCCTTCCTTCTGCTGAAGCTTTCCACCCCAGCATAGTCTGTGTGTCCCTGCCAGTTCACAGACCAACATCTTTGTTCAAACCCGCTTTCATCAGACATTTGAACAAAGGTGCCAGGTTTTTCACAGTAATGGCTTGAGGCACAAGCATTTCAGCCTGTCTGCCAACTTTGCTAAGCAGGTGTTAACTTTGGAGAGTGAAGGGGGGGAAGAAGGTTGGGAAGATGGGGAGAAACATCCTAAAATGTCACCACAAGATTTAGTCTAAAAAGCTTTACTTGCATTTGAATCTTGTCTAAGTTTGGGAACGATCAGCTTGCAGCATCCCTCAGGAAAGAGAGATGGACACTTTTGCAGTAGAGAGGAGACAAAAAAAAGAGGTAGAAATTAGGTGTCTGGCACCTAGAAATGATATGGTATGATGCAGCACTGCATTCCGCTTCATATATAGGTGATAATTATAAGGTTGAAAAAGAACTAATGAGAAAGTTAGACCTGGCACTGTCACTAGAACCTTGGACATCTATGGAGAATCTGATGAGCCAAGTTGATGACCACACCTACCTGGAAAACATCTACAGGCATGCAAGGCAGATACCATGATACCTGTAATGTCTCCAAGCAACCACAGCCAGGGAACTTGCCATCCAAACAGAGGGTACACCCTCAAGTTCCAAGAAATCACACCCTCTGTGGGCACATCTGGCACTGGGTGAGACGTGCCCATGTGTGTGAAAAGCAAACGTGTTGCTCAGGTGCAGAGAGCAGCATTCTCAGGTGAAAGGCTGGGCTAGAAGGGTAATAGTGGCACTCTGCCTACACACCCTGTGGCACAATGAGCATGTTCTGAAGGATGTTCTGGGCTAGTGAGCTTTGAAGAAAGAGGCTCTTCTATTTCCAGCCAGACACTTGTCATTAACTTTGTTTTCTCATTTTGTTTGACTGTGGATTTTTTAGCACTTATACTGAAAAGAGCACCGAGCAGATGGCAGCAGTGGCTTGTGCTGGGTGCTCTGCAGACACAGTTGAAAGCTTCAACTTCCTCCTCGGTGTGTTGATGAGTACATTGAATGCAACACATCCAAGGTAGCTATGACAAACAGATTTTTGTCCTAAGAGTATACAAAGAATTTAGATCAGAATCCGAAAAACAAGCAGATTTCACACCATCCTTGTATATTAGTCCTTAGTATCTCTTTACAAATAGCTCCGTAATGCTGCTTTCAGGAAGAAAAGTTTAAGTAATTGTATCCTCCCCAAAATAAGTTATTGTTTGCAAAATACTTAGACTAAAGTCAGTGACTGAAACTCAGAGGAATTTCAGGGCTTTGGTTTGTTTTCAGTTTTCAACAAACTGATGGGTTCGCACGCAGCTCCAGCCCTTTGTAGCAGTGCTAACAGCAAGTTTATACTCTTCATAGTAAGGAAGAGGACATGGGTGCAATTATTATAGTGGCAAGCGAGTGCTGTGGGTGAGGAGTGAAGTAATCGGAGCAAAGAAAATGCCATTGCAGAAAGTAAACAGAATAACGACCAAAGGGTGGCCATGTGCCCTTACGGCTCTTCAGTGCCACCTGCCTTCAGTCCCAGCGCTGGTGGATGGCCAGTGCCATCTAGCAGGCAAAACAGTTGTTGACAGTAGCGGACCGATGGGTAAAGCTGGGCAGAAAAGCTGAAATGAGAAGCGAAAAACTGCAATTCAAGGAACTAAGCAAAATATACAGTGCAGAGAATGCCAGTTTAAGGTTTATGTCTGAAAGCAAGGTGAAAGCAAGGGATAACCGGTGAGCTCCTCAAGAATAAATAATGATTTAGCTCTAAAAATAAATTTTAAAAAAGTTTCTTAGCAGAGGTTTGCAGTCATTGTCTCTGCAGTGGGGTACTCTTGACAACGCCATGAAAAATGCTGAGGGCCAGGACATCAGTCTGGAACTGAAAGAGGCATCATCTGAGGCACTGCAGTGACCCAGGAAACTGTGCTTGAATGCTGTCAGAACAGCTGGTGATAGCTCATGAAATGAAGAAGTTATTTCACGGTCCCCTCAATAGAAATATCCCTCTGCACTCAGACTTATGTGTCTGGAAGATCTTTTCCAACAGACTCAGAAGTGTCCATGAAGGAGATTCCAATTTTATGCTAAGATGGGCTTGGAAAATCTTTTCTCTCTTAGCTGCAAACGTGCTGTGCATGAATGTACATCCTCAGTAAAGCTTCTTCATAATTCACTGAATTAGTTGGTTCCCCCACTGCTGCTTCTGGTCTTTTCACTGCAGTAGGCAGATGATGCACAGAACATTACATTTTGACCCTTGTATAATGACACCTTAATTTCTCATTTCTATTCCTGGTTTTCCTAATTCAAAACTTGATAGCATACAAATTCTACAAGCAATTTTTCCACATCTGTATAGGAAAAGGAAATATTTTAGGAAATTCATATGTAATCAAGGAAAATCAGAAACTGTAAATGTAATCTGAACACTTAGCATGAAAAATAGCCTCAAAAGTCCCCAATTCAGAGCTAGTTTTATGCCGTGGCTGGTCATAGGTTCCATCAGCTCTGCAGTGTTTTGCCTTGTGAGGGTTGCACTCAAAATCGTGAGGTTAGAACCCAATTTAAAAAAACAAAAAAATAACAGAAGGCAGCAGTTTGAAAAAATAGGTTATTGGTTTAGTGCTTGTATAAGATACTATTTTGGACTACTAAGTGGACTACTAAGGTCCACTTCTGCCTTTATTGTATTCTTTCTGATAGAAATTTTCATTTCCTTGGAAGAGAAGAAATAGGCACTATTTTTGTTATTACAAGCTGAAGCATTTTGCAAGGCATTCTGGCATAGGCAGGGCTGAGGAAAGGGGGTTTGCATCTCTAATCAGAAAAAAATTGCTTCCATTATAACAAGATCTTTGATTTCTGTTGCCCTGTGAATCTCATTGCAAACGTGTTCACAGTGTATCTATCTACAACACATCTGTATTTAACTATGTCTACCCTGTTAGTTAATAGAGTCTGTGCAATGGCATCACTGCACTGGACTGGAGGAGAGCAATAACAGTAAGAGAAACAAGTGATGAACAAACCCTCTACCTATGTGTGTTCAGAATAAAGAGAGATTTGATGAAAATAACCCTCAAATAGATATCAGAAAGAAATTAAAACAAAAATGAAACATTTTTTCAGCCATGTAAATAAACAGAACAAGAAAAGAACTGGTGCTACTCTGAAGTGTGGACAAGGAAAAGATTAAAAATACTCTTGTACCCAATATCCAAATGAAGCTTTGCCATCGCTTTTAAGAGGAACAAACAGTGGAATTGAAGAAGGGACCAAAACCAGCATGGTTACTTGGAATGAGGGGAAGAAAATGGAATTTTTCACAATAAAGGTTAAAGCAAATCTAAAAGAGCTTAACATTTTCAAGTGAGGAAGACGAGTAGTTTTCATCCCAGAATTCCAAAGGAACTGGTACCATATTGACAGCAACCATTTGAAATAAATTTTTGAGTTGGAAGCTGTTCTTGCATGATTTTAAAATAATAGGTATAATACTTTTATTTTTTTAATTATTAGAAAGTTATCTAAGTAGCCACTGAGCTCATTGGTTTTGAGACCATCTCAGACTTACAGAAGAGTTTTGAAGGCAAATATATTTAATATATTTTTTTAGAAAGAAAGAGAGCAAGAGAAGATAAACAGGATAAAACGCAACCACAATTCTGATTTTGCAAAGTGTCCTGGACTATATCTTTGCAGAGATAACTGATTTTCTAAGTAAGGGGAAATGTAGTAGATCTAATCTATATGGATTTTAGTGAATCATTTGATATGATGCCACATGGGAAGTTATTCATTAAGATGGAGAAGATGAGGATTAGTACAAGAGCAGTAAAATGCATAAGGAATTGTCTGAAGGAGAGATGCCAATAGATTGCTATTGGGATAGAGATTTCTAGTGATTCGAGACTGAACTTGTTTAATATTCACTCTAGTGATCTATTGTCATTTACGCTGGAGCATGGTAAAGAAATGTTCTGATGAAATGGTCAGGAGCCACCATCATTAACAGCATCAGGGTATTGTGGCTGGTGAGCTGAAGACAGTGAAAGCAGTGGAAATGGGATGTAATTCCATACAAAAGTAAACATACATTTGGGATGCACTTCACCATTAACAATTGAAAATTAAGCATCTTCTTCAGGCTGATTCTGCAGGCACTGGAAAGAGGAATATTCCCTGAATTGAAGGTCTATCTTGCCTCTTTTGGATTCTTGATTTAGGAAAAGAGGAGCTGCTCTGTGGATATGTCAGTCTCTCTATTAACTATACAGAACTCTATGCAGAAGGATGAAGAAAAGTAGATTCTCTTTCACGAAGAAAGCTGACTACAATAAAAAAAACAGCCAGAAAACAAATCTCTGCGTTAGTTTGTCAGTGGATGACTGTGAACCATCAGTGCATGAGGCAGTGACAGGAATGACAAATGTGATCCTGGACAAGATTCTTCCAGCAGCAATGGAAAGGCACTGCTGACATTGCACAAGGCACTGCTGGACCATCATGTCTGTTGTTGTGTAGGATCTCATCACAGGTATTAGGACAGGTATCAGTCTGTCAGGATGCTCCATGTAATCCTAGGAGACTTGAGCTTTCCAACAAGAGCAGAGAGCTGCAAACCACAACTTTACAGACAGACGCTGTCCCATGGGCATGGGGGATGTACAATACCCTGCTGGTGGTGGATGGGAATTTCTGAGGTGCCATGATGTCTTTCAGTCTTATGTTTCTGATGTTACAGATAGGAAAGTGTTAATTATCAAGAACATGTGTATACTTTTGATCACCTTTTTCTTCATCCTGTTTGGTTTTGGGTTTTTTTGTTTACATGTAAGAACATATATATGTGTGTACACACATCCATCAGTTTTGCTTCTGTTGCTTATTGGGCAGCATAGAAACACAGAGCTGTGTTTTGTATTTTCTGTAATAACCCACAGAGACCACCAGTATTTGTTGTTGTGCTGCATTTCTGAGTATTTCTGGTGGTGACTTTCAAATTATAGATAACCTAAATATCTCTTCTCATCCTCACATTAGGTAAAAATACTAGGAAAACCCCCACCAAATTCAGCTGTACATAAAATCTTTTTGCTTTCTCCGTGTGTATGTACTTAGAGAGGCGGTGTGTATAGTATGCATAAGTAATTAATGTTGCAAGCTGGAAGAATGAATTATTGTCAGATGGAGGTAAAGCATGCAATATGGTCAAGTAAGCAGTTCCAATAATAGCTGTGCTTAGAGAAGCAAAATGTAATAGAGGGCAAACTCTACAGGTTGCCAGATTGGTGTCAATGTGGAGCTTTGTTGCCAGTTGGTGACCAGGGGACAGCAGAAGGATTGGTTTTAGCTGAATGCTTTTAAGCTTACGTGGTACCACACGTAATGAGATTGCCTCTCAAGCAGTGGCACTTAAGCAAAGGGCATACATAACTTTAGCTTGATTTGGTTGGTGGAGGTCTAACTAAAAGCCACCTTTTCCTCCCTCCTTAACTTGGCATTTGTTCTAGGTTGACATGTCCTGTCGTTGCCGGGACAGCTGGATCCGGGTGACATGTGCCTCTCCACCTGGGAACTTAGCTGAAAAAAATGGAACTGTAGTAGAGCAACTGGGCTGTGCAAACACCCCAAAAGCTGGTACTGCCCAGGGTAAAGTACAAACCCGAGGAGCACTCTGGTTTTGGACAGGTCACAGCAGTGTTTTTAATTAATGTGGTAGGGAAGATCATCACAGGAACTACAAAAAGGCTCTTTTCCATCCTAAGTGGACACCAGAATACTGGATATTGTAGCCCAGATGAAGGCTGCCCTTTAAAGTCAGCAGCCATGCAAAAACCACTTTTTGTGTTGTATAAGAGAAAGAAACAACAGGGCCCTTGAATATGTGCACACAGACATAGGTGTGTATTAACTGAGTATCAGTGGCCTCAGAATCAGTGTCACACACACAGGCACATACAGAACACACACACACACACACTGACATGCTCAGGGCACAGTCCCCAAAGGATTTGCTCCCTCCCCTGCCCACCTCTTCACAAACAGGCAGAGTTCAGTTCCAGACTGCCCAGTATACAAAGCAGATAAGACTGGCATGGAAGAGCCCATGGGCAGCTTGGCAACCTCAGTAGTTACTGGTATCAAAGGTCACTGAATGCTAAAAAATAAATATGTTACAGTGCCAGCAGGGCACTGGTGACCCAAGATAAAAGTTTCTCTATCACCAGAGATACATTTTCTTTTTTGGTACCTATATGGATTTTATCTACTGTGATTTTTCAAGTATTCGTGTAAATATATGGGGGTGAAATATGTTTTGCTTAATGCTGGCAGGGGATCTGCTTCAGAGGCCAGACCCACTCATTCTATTGTACACTGTGCTGTTTTCATGGAAAGTGGTTTTGGGTACACCTGAGCTGCAAAGAAAAGAAATTCACTGGGTTCTGATACTTCTCATTCTTTTTACTTTTCAAAAGTGTGGTTGGATTTTTCAGTCCTAAAAGCACCTTTCTATTTCAGTCTGGCTTCACTGGTGCTGGTGCAAGCCTGAAATTACTGCACTGGAGCCACTGGAATGATACGGGTGAAAGGGAGAGGGACTCCAGCCCAGTGCCTGACACTGTTAAACAAGGTTATAAACACCATTGGCCAGTTCATATTCATCTTCTGTGATTAGTGCCAGCGGCAATGGAAAGCCTGGCCAGTCATCTCCTACCGTGTAATGCAGGGTGACTATAGTTCAGGGGACAAAGAACATGAGATTGGGGTTTTGTCAGGGACAGGCTGGTTATGAATGTTTGGGGCTCTTTAGTTTCATTGTTGTCTGTATCAGCACCGAGGGCTGAGTGACACTTTCTTGCAGATCTCTAGTACCAGTTCAGGGGTTGTGCATGGGAATGGGGACTCTCTGCTGCTCCCTCTTTTTAGTACTCGCCTTGGTTTTTTTCTTTCTTTTTATCTGGAGGCACAAATCTCCAGCAATATTCTCGATTTAGCTTAAGGACAATGCAAGTGAAAAAATAACATACTAGCAACCCGGATGAAGGTGGAATTCCTGGTGTTCCTCTATTGCCCCTGGGCCGGCGTGTCATTTACAGCAGTTTTTAGCCTGCTCTAACCAGTGATGGGTGACAGGATGGTGCAGGGACAGGCCACTGCAGGTACCATTGACTTGGAACACAAAAGACCAGTGGCCACCTAGCACCACCCACATGATGTTCACAGGCTAAGGGAGTCCCTAGCAGGACTCTGGGCTGAATCAGAGAGAAATATTTTCAACTTTTGCTTAATTTATGATGATACATTCAATGTTCTAAACCCTGATGCTGGTCCCACTCCTTGGTGTAACATTTGCAAACTGTGTGACATGTTGCCAGGTAATGGTCTACTTATCCAAAATGTGCACTGAAGATCAAACTTGACATAGAAAGTGAAACAATAGATATCAACACTATTTGCTGAAAAATATCTTTAGCTTGCCAGTAAAAACGTAGCATTTAGGCCACTACATTTTTCAGTGGCTTTACAAACACTGGAAAAGGATACAGAGTGAGAAATTTTACACTCATAATTGTACAAATAGAGAAACAAAGAGGTAAATATTTATTCCAAATGCTCAGACAAACAAGGGCCAAAGGAAAATTCTGGAATGATGAAGGACAAGAGTTACGTGGTTGTGAAATAGGTGAATAACAACAACAGTGCCCTTTCCATCCTGCACAACAGATACGCTGCACTGGCTCTCCCAGAGGCTCCTGAAGGAAATCACTGCACCTTCGTGCATACCAAGTACTTGCTCTTAGGGGCTGGACGAGGGGAGAGCTGGGTACACAGAAGGAAAGGGACTGAAATGCAACAGCCAGGCCTTCTGCAACCTCTCCCCATTCTCCTGGAACCTTTAACAGCACATCAAAAAAGGCTTGGGATTCACTTTCAGATTTGGGAACTTGCACAGAGGCTGAGAAACAACCTGACATGCCTTGGGCCGCAGGAATCCACATCGGAAACTGGTTAGAGCACGAGCATTTCTGCATCCCACTCCTCTGCTTAGATGAGCAACCCACGCCTCTATAAATCACGCAAGAGGCACTCATGTTACTCTGGCTTTGTGTGCGTGCAGTAAATCACAGGGCTGTGCTGAGGGAAGATCCATCTGCCTGCTGGCATTGAGCAGGGCTGGTGCTGCTGGTGCTGACTGAGCTGCCACCATGCCCTTACTTGCTGTGTTTTTGAACTGGGCATTGGGTCTTCTGGTACAAAAAAGAGTTGTTTTTTCCTTGTCTATTCTTAAACACACATTCCAGCTATCATTTGATCTGTTATGAAACATTTAGGATAAGATCACTGAGGAATCTATGGCAAGACAACCCTGACAATTTCTGGATGCTGCAGATCTTTTGGCACTTATCTCTTTGATTACAGTCCTGAATATGCAATAGAAACTACATTTTCCCACTCCTCTATAGTCACTAGTTTCCTTGGTGGGTGTTCCCAGTCCCTGAAACTCCTGTCTCCTTCATTATGAAACACTCTGAAGTGCTGCTGACTGCTCTGTTCTTTATCCTCTCTGTCTTTTTCGGTCCCCTTGGTTCTCTACGGGGCAGCCAGGTGGTGGCTTCAGTAAGAGGTAAGCCCCTGTGTCTGACAGTAATGCTTCTTTTGCAAATCAAGTGAAACATCTCACAAGAAACTGGTCTCACTAAGTGTCTTCCGCTTGCATTGGAACAGAGAATATTGGTTTTGTTCTCTGTAACCACAAATGCTTTAAGACTTGCCTAATTGAGATGCTATATCTCCTCTCCTGCAGGGATTTCGGCAATGGAAATCACCAGAGGCAATCTTGATTTAAGACAGGCACGTTGTTTTCTCTCCTCTTTGGAAATTTGTCCAAAAGGGCACAGATTTTTTGGCTTTCAGAAAGTGAAAGTGGGAGCACTGAGAGAGGTCCCAGTGACAGAACAAGGAATTTGCTTGTTTTGTTACTGTGATTGCGTGGCTGGATTTTTAGTATTTGCCTGGCTCTGCATAGAACAAAGTATGAGTAGTATGGGACGAAAATGCTTCCAGGAGCACTGGAGAGCCATTTTATGGTCATCCTATAATTATAATAATTCATAATAAAATAGTTCATCTAATACTTTTATTTTTCTGCTAAAATAGCAAAAATGAAATAAAATATTAGAGCAAAAAAAGTGCTATTTTAAGACAGGTCAATAGACTGTTAAAAATGTGTGTATACGTATTGATGTTGCTGCTATTCCTGCTTTAAACAAGTGGCTACATTTTGTTCTTAATTATGAATTAAAGGGTTTGTATGCACATGTCTACATTGGAGACCCCCAAGTGATTCCAAGATGAGGGTGAACTGGGGTTTTTTTCAGCTAGTTGGATTGAAATTACTTACCACTTGAACAGCATCTGCAACAGCGTAAGGCACGGAAGCAATTTTTCTTTTGTAAGAAGATGAAAAAGAAATAAAAAAGGAGTCAAAGAGTAAGCGGGCTGAATGGGCCATTAGCACCAAACTCTAAAGATGTAGAAGTCAAATAGGATAGAAAAGCCCCATAAATTTTTACAACTCCTCGGAGAAAAACACTGTGATTATTAAAACATGAAACCTTGCTTTTCTAAAATGCTTAAAAGATTAATATAGAAATGTCATACTGTGGCTGCTGGAGGGATTATCCTTAATGGGAATGTTAGAAGTTATTTTAATGTAAAGCAAACATAGCCACCAAAGAAAGATCAAAAGTGGAGCAAATTCAAGGCTCTTAGTTTCAGGAAAATGAAGTTTGTCAAGAAACTATTTCTACTCTGTTAATTATAATGAGTAAATTCTCCATAAATACTGCATATATATGACATAGAAAGTGATGACCTCATCTAATTAGTCATTACCTAATCCAATCACTAGCACAAGAGCAAGACTTAGGTCTCTTTTATGAAAAATTTTGTTCTCTTTTTGGCTTGAGAAAAAGTATATTTTTGCTAATGCATATTTTTGTGAGGTCATGTGCATACACCCAAATAGCTTTGATGATAATCCAGCATCCACGGGCAGGGGAAGGTCGGTCACATGGCACAGTGGCAAATGCTCCCAGAGCTTGTGGTCTTTTCCATGAAAGAGCAAATTCTGTGACTTTTTGTTTTCTTTTCAATCTAGCATTGTTGCTTTTCTTGAAATGTAAACTGACCGCAGAGCAACATGCTGCTTTGGTGTCTATGTAAGCCTTTGAAGTCCAAATAAAAACTTCAGTGTTGCTAAATTAGAGCAAAAAATGTAATATTTTCTTGGCTGTTCAGGACAGCACTTAATTTGCTGTCTGTCCTTGTTTGGGCAGTGCTGCCATCAAACACCTGATTCCGTTAGACCCCAGTTAGCAGTGCCAGACTATCAATTCCAGGAGCAGTAATTGCTTTACAAATTGTGCCACTGTCAACTTGTTTTTTCCGCCAACGTGAGGCACAAAACCACACTACAGCATGCAGCAGTGCTCACACATTGCTGTCCTTGTTCCCCTGTAAAAGGGTTGGACTTGCAGAACACAGTTGCTTTTAACAGTTATTTCTAAAAAGATCCATCATGCCAGTACTCAGCCCAAGCCTGCTGGCTTTGCTAAAAAACTTTCCCAGAAAGTAAGAAAGTGCTAAGTCGTTCTATGCAGTGTGAAAATTCACTTGCTCAAGTGTTTAGTGTCATGTATGACAGCAAGATTTTACTGGGTAATAAGAATTCTTTTTTTTAATAATTGCCAACATTTATGGGGAAGTTTTGTTCAAACCTGCTATCTCTTTCCCTTGTCTTATCCTGGACATAATAAATATCACAGAAATTAATGTTATTTTTTACTTGCTTGCAGCCCTGCAAGCAGTCAGCCCTCACTTTGCCATTCAAACAAGGTACCATCACTGTATGACGAGCTACCAGTCACCAGAAATTTTGCTTCAAGCTGGAATCCATTTTTTGAGAGCTCTGCAAGCACCAGACAGCCCTGACAGGAAGGTGCTGCAGTGCCTGAGGTGTGGTGAGCACTCAGCGCACGGGAGGAAGGTCTTAGTTGAAATACAGGAATTTAGTTAATTGTCAGGGTTTACCAAACTCCAAGAAGTTTTTGTTGGAAGATTCTAAAATGTATCCCAGAATATCAAATGTAAACCTGTTGAAAAAGGGGTCAGAATTTACAGAACCAAATACTTCATTTATAGCAGAAGACAAATTTGCATTAGTTATGCAACAGAATTGTACCTAGCAACTCTTGTTAGAATTAATTTTACTTTCTCACAATTCTTTTTAAAATACGAGAGTGTCAGTTGTTATCTAGCAGCTTTTCTCCAGATAATCCTGGGAAATATGCTGTTAAGATAAAACAAAAGTGCCATAATTTCCTGATGAACACTCACTTTAAAATATCAAATTCATTAATATTTTCCTGTCTGATGCCACAATTACAAAAGCAATCCATCTATTTTTTTGTTATGAGCCATGGACTACAAAGTACATCATACAAATGAAGTGGCTATGACAAAACACTCAAGCTGTGTACTAAGCAAGTGTGCACCATCCTAAAACACAGGGCTGTAATTCTTGCTTCCCCAGTGTCCCTTTAATTTGCAGGCATACAGAATAGCAGAAGAAAAACAATTAGCATGTTCTACTCCCTCATTAAAATATGATTATTTGGTGATGATATCAAATGCAGGGTAAGAGCCATTGCACAGAAGCTCAGGATTTGCAGCCTTGTCCTGCAGAACTTGTGCTCATTCTTACACATCAGTGCTCAACCCCAAATGCACAGTCACAGCAGCAAGTTGAATGGAGAACTTGATTTACAGGGTTATAGGTTCCTACCTGTAAACATCTTCCTTCCCCAATTGCATTCAGTGTTCACTACTCATTAACTTCCTGCCTCCTCTCATTCCCACACCATGTTTCCAAAAGGCCTCATTTCCATGACTGACTTGCTAGTTGGGCACTAGGCTGAATAAAGAGATTTTCTAGTTACAAGGTGCCAAATGCAGAGTGACAATGCAGGGATCCCGTGCTGCTCCGCTAATGAGCTGCAGGCGTAACAGAGAGGGCAGGCATGGAGGGGACAGGACAGGGCTGTGTCTTGTTCAGAAAGAATCGTAATTCTGTAGAAGTCAGTTCTAGCAGGGGAGCTCTACGAGTGGCAGCCACAGAGCCTGTGTTTCACCCATCTTACCTGCTTAATCCTTATTCAACCTGCTGACGCTGCCAGAAGGACAAGGTGCCATCTGTCCTTGTATTTTTTTTTTTTAATGTGAGCATAAACTTAGTAGTTTTCATGTCATTTCATATAGAGACCAAAATCTGCGGAATGAAAACTCCGGTCACTTCCACACTGAACATTTCAATGTTTAATGTGTGAAAACCTCCTGTATGATGGTAGCTGTGCTTTGCATTCCAGTATCTGGCACCCATTTCTTCATTCTGCCTCGACATCCATGGCAATGAATCTTATCAAAACTGGAGCACGACACACTGAGGGATGTTCTATATTTCTTAGTGTTGCTCTGGCAAATAAGCTATCACCCTAAAAATGTTGATGTTCTGCTTTTTTTTCTGGTGTCTTCTGATTTTCTTAGCTGGGTGTGTACATGCCACTTAATATCAAAAGGGGGGCTACACTGTATCTACTTAGTATCCAGTAGCTCAGGAACTTGGATGCAGAAGCAAGACAAGGTTTTGAACAGGATGAGCTAGATGAGACCTGAGCTTAGAAGCCAGGACTCTCAGAAAACTATTTTCCATATATTAATAGCAGTAGAGGACAATGGTAGAGTTTTTTTAATGCTCTTTTCACAACTCCTTGGAAATGTAACCCAAAAAGAAGTAGTTGTATGGCATAGGTTATGCACTGCTGAAAAAACAGCTAATCTCTTGCTGCATAAACTCCTGAGAAGAACACCAGGTTTCATGAGGATGGTCAGACACAGCACATTCAGCTTCACAGCAGTTTCCAGACTCTCAGTGGCCCTGATTCTTCCTTTCATGGCACCAGAGGTGCTGTCATGCAGTGTAGGTTAGCAGGTCTCTCCACAGTCAATGCACATACACTGGTGGGGAGTGGTGTAACCACTGGGAAATCAGGCATAACATATACTAGAAAGTATCTTGAGCTGGGAGTTGTCTAAAGCCACTGAGCTTTTGTAGCACTTTCCATGCAGGGCAATACAGTTTCTGGTGTGGAAAAATAAGGGAGTGACTCTTCCCTGCAGGTAAATGGCTTGTTTCCATTTACACCTTCACACAGAGAGGGATCAGAGTTACTAGTTCAGGTGACCAATGGCTTACAGACAAAGCAAGGATATGAAAAGAATAATAAAGAACTGGACACTCAAATTCCCAGTTTAGTTTGTGAATTGTGCAGATCTTGGTCACACACCTGCATATAGCAGCTTTGCACTTGGAAAAATTACTTCTCCATAAAAGAGTTTCAATCTACAAGTTGGTGTGAGAGGGAAAAGCGTGCAGCAGGACAGCATTTGGGGCTTGATCTGACAGTGGAAACAAAATGGGAGTCACTTGGACAGTGCTCTATCAATCCATCAGATAGATATTCACTATGAACCAGACTGGATTGAAGGAATATTTTAAAGAACTGAAACTAGATTAATTTTCCCAGCAATTGTGTAGACCCCAAATACCACCCGCTGGAAGTGGACCTCATGGAATTGCCGTTGCTGCTTTAGAAACACACGTGGCTGTGCTCTGGCTGCTTGACATGCAAAAACTGGCAAAGGGGTGTACTTCAAGTGTAGGAAGAGAATTTATTCCACCAGCAGGTTCCTGCAGGATTTGTGCACAGCACACAGCTAGTGTCTAGTGATCAGAGCATTCACTAGCAGAGTGCATGCCACGAGAATAAAATGCATCTTATAACCATCCCTTTATATTAAAGCTGTAACACACTGGGTTTGGATGCAAGCCCAGGCACGGTTCTGTGTGAGATCTTGTTTACTCTTTCATCATGAGTGTTCCTGCAAACTGCTGCTTTCTCACTTATGACTCGTTTTCAGTTTTACATGGGGATGGTGGGGCAGGGTTCTGAAAACACAGTGGTGAATCGGTGACCTCGTAGTGTTCTGTAACTGCCAGGAACCCTGTGGAGAATACGAACACAATTAACCATATAAAGTGAGATATAGAAGAGGAACCTGCATTTAGATATACAGCAAGGGAGTTGGCAAGCTGTGAAATAGGGACTTGGGAAAAGCTATGAAAAGGGAGAAATTCCTCATTTTCTGCTCACATCTTTTCATCAGGCAGAGTGGTATGGTAAGGATGCAGGATAGCACGGGGACTTGAAAAATGATGGCACGAGCTTCCAGGCTGCTCCCAGGCAGCAATGCAGAATGCCCTGCCAGTGTAGCAATGCAACAGGGCAGCAAAAGCACAGCACAGCATTAGCACAACATTAGCACAGCACAGCAGCACAGCAGCACAGCAGCACAGCATTAGCACAGCACGGCACGGCACGGCACGGGACAGCACAGCACAGCAGTCTCCTGACATCTTGTGGCTTGGCCGCAGAGCACAGCCATCCCTTCCCCCACATCCCCAGGCACTGGTGTCAGCTGGAGCTGACCTTGGCATTAACTGCAGGCACTGGAGATCCTTATATCTCACTGCATTCCTCTCTCAAATGCAGGGCCACGGCTTTTCCCTCCTGTGCAAGAACGAATGGGTTCAGGTGAGCCCGTGTTTTCCCAAGTGCTTGTGCATGAGTTTACCCAGAGTTACACATAAGAGGCACCTAAATTGACAGTGAACACAGATGAAGTCTATCTAAACTGTATCCCATAATCTGCATCTGTCATCCTCCCTTTAACTGGAGGAACAAAACCCAAATCCAAACATCCCAAGTTTGGTAAAATCTCCCCCAGCCCCACCAGCTCACTGATGCTCAGATCAGGAACTGCTGATCAGAATTGCTCTTTTCGTTGCAATGGCTCAGCTTCAATGCTAGTCATGCATGGTCTCTAGAGGGGAGGATAGGAATTTTAAGTATTTAATAAGGTGTATATATTTTTAGAAACTGATTTCATTTTTTTAAAAGCATGGCTATCCAGAATGTTAAATTTACACACATACAGAAATCCACACAATGCAGTCCTAACCACTATCATCTAAAAGTATTGCTGGTTCTTGAAATATTCATGGAAAAGTCTTTTGTCTCCTCTACGGAGCTGAGACTGACTCTGGTATTTGCCAAAGTTACTCAGTTTCAGAACTGAGAAAATGATGAACACACTGAATTTTGTAAGCAGAAAAATCAGGTAATTTTCCTGGTGTTGGTCCCACCCAGTGTATCTTCCCTGGGTTACTCGTTACACCAGGCTCTTGCTCTGGGCTTAGTTTGTACTGTGAGGGAAGAGAATAGCCAGAGCTGAAGCCGGAGCTTTGAACACCATGGCTGGGACTGGTGAGAGCTCAAGCTGGAGTTGTAGAGCGCTGAGTGATGAGGAAGGAGGAGGAAATGAGCTTCTCGGCAATTTTTTGCAAATGTATTTCACACGTTATATTCCACAGATTGGCAAAATATGGTACAGAGGAAAAGACACACAGCCAGTATTGACCATTGGTTCTCTGAAGGAGTAACTTCCACACCCTGTTCCCTTCCCTCATTTAGGAAGCATGATTCAAAGGGAGAAGGAAATGAGATGGAAAAGAGGGAGAGAAGGCTCACAGTGATGTGGATCCCTGAGGGGAAACCTATGGCCAGCATTAGGGGTAGAGAAAGATTATCAGCACTTACCAAGAAGTTTATCAGGAAGTACATGGAGAAAGTTATATAGTCAGTTCATAAAATTCATCCACATTCCCATTCTCCTCCCATTCTTTTACAGTTTGGAAGTTAACCTCTGAGGAGACCATGCTGTGGGTATGGCAGTGGAAGCAGACAGAGCAGCGTGGCTTGGAAGCACTTTGGGAAGCTGAAATTCCATTTTCCTTCATGTCTGTGGGATTCCCAGCAGATCTGCATCATAGGGAGGTAGGCACACTGCTCTGGTTACTGCTGCACGCTCCACTTCACCATTTGGATACACACATCTCCAGCAAGGGCTGTTACGGGGAAATCCAGTTGAAAAAGATTCAGCTGGCTGGTTTGAGTTTGAAAAAGTATGGAATGAAGAAAGTGGCACTAATACATGAGAGGTTTCTCCCAATACTCTCTATTTTCAATGTACTTAAAGCTTGTAATTTAAGAAAAATCCAAAGGAGTAAACTTTCACACACTTCATACAATGTCTTTGAATGTGTCATAGTCCTGGCTGAAAATAGAAATGGAGCTAATGGGCAGATGCTGCATTCTGTGATGAAACTTGCATTAAGGTTTTATAGGATAAATTGTCCCTGACTTTGTGTTACCCAAATGACAATTGTGGTAACACCAGCAGTGACAGCAGGACAGACAGACCATGTCCAGTTCAGCTCTATCAGTCTCTTTGTAAAAGGCTGCTGCAAGTAGACAATTGGCTGTTTGTGGCTTGTGGTTCCTCTCTCAAGAGAAGTTACAAAGTGAAAGTGATACCAAGTGTTATACAAGGGGGAAACAAGGCACAAAAATGGAAGGAATTAAAAATATTTTTAAATACCTATAAAAATATGTAATTATATAAAAATCTGTGTGTATTCATACACCCACATGCAGAGCCACACCTATGTGAAAGCATGTTTCATTTAACAAGAGAAATTAAGTTTTTGAGAATATATATTCAATATTCTGTTGCTGCAAACCAAAGTAATCTGTTTGTCTTGACAGCTAAAGAGTGTAAAGGCAACTGCAATTTGAGTTTCTCTGCGCTGGCCGGCTGGTAGCTTAAAACCAGCAAACAGGAAGGTGAAGGTGAATTAACCCACTGGTTGGTCTTAGAAGTGGTCACTGTACAGGATAGCTTTGGAATTCCAAGGATTATGATTCTCCTAGGAACTGCTGGGTTAATGCCGTGTTATATTTTCTTAAGGGCAAATGGTGTCTGGAAGTTCAGCATCAGACAACCTCCAGCACCACACACTGGCTCAGGGCCACCTGCACAGAAACAAATACATCACTGACTTTTTCCATACTTGCCATTTGTTTCTCTCAGTTGTCTTTGGATCACTGTAACTGTCAAGATGCTGTAAATGGTATTCACTTGCAAACACCAGGAGTGTGGGATCATCGTTATAAACTAGAAACATCAAGCAGGTCAGGTCTAACTCCTTAGAGTGTCTTTAGAGGATGCCCTACGCTTGATGTGTATATGGGAGAGAGAAATGTTACCTTGCTTCAGCAGCTACCTGTGCAGATCCGGCACAATGGCAGGGACAAGGGGCTTATTTGAATGGGCAACAAGAAGAAAGAAGGATAGGGGGGATGTGATGTAGATCCATTTCATTATTTTCAGTGACAAAATGCTGCATATAAGCTGGTTACAGCTGGGTTTCTCGAGTGAGCCCAGAGCCCGGTGTGTGTGCGGCTCCTGGATTACCCAGTGCAATACCTGGGGGTGGGAGCCCTCACATCAGTGCACTTTAATAGCAACACACAGCCTGTTTGTCACCACTCTGAATTGGCTGGGGTGATTTCTTTATTCATCCTTTTTCTGCACACAGGTTTTATGATTTCCAAACCACAATGTAAAAGCTGTTCAGCTCTTAACCAGCCATGTGGAAAAGCAATGTTGAATATATAAGCATGCAGCGTATCTGGAAGCATTGCCATATTTTTCTCTGAAGAATTTGTTTAGGTTACATAAAAGAAATAGGCAGGAACCCTTGGGTTTTCATTTGGTGATTCTCCCTCTGTTCTGCTTGGCTTCTCAGCTTTCAATAGATCCCAAGGTCAGGCTGTTATTTGTTGCTAGGCCAAAGTGGCAACCTCCCACCCTAACAATGCTGCTATCTTCATATCATCTGAGCTATGGGGGCCACATTGTGATGCTTTGGCAGTGTTGCTAGGGAGGTTGCTAGGTTAGACTGATGTCACTATGTGGGTTATAAATTGCCTTTACCCTGCTGGCCCTAACTTGGCCCCTAACACAATGATCTAGTAGATGGCATCGAAGTGTTCAGATGAGACGTTGGAGCAACATCTTTGGATCCTGAACTTGGCAGCAAACACACATTGTAGCCATTCAGCAAAGGAACCCACTTGTAATCTAGAGAAGAAAATAAACAATTGTATGAAATGCATTCCTTCATGTCCAGAAATCAAAACAACTGATGAAAAATACCCAGTTTCTACCCACATACGTGGGCTAAACCCAAGGGTTTCCCTTAACACAGGCTCTGTGCCCTCGTCATGCCCCACTGTTGAGAAGAGGAAGGAAGTGTTATAAAGACAAAAGTGAGAGCCGAGGAAACGAGGTAGGTGAACTGAGAATTTCCCAGCTTTGAGTACTATGTGTCACAATCACAACTTACTAAAATTTACACAATCACAACTTACCACCAACACCTTTATTATCACAAAAGTGCCATTCCACATAGATTATCTACATATCTCTAGTTTATGACCTCAAGGGATGTTTTAATCTTGCCTGTTGAAAAAAAAATAGCTGAGGAATCATTTTAATTGATTTTTCAATATATTAACATATCACATTTAGAAATTCTATGTTCTGCAGAATTTTGGTATGTGTGTGCATGTGCACGTGTGTGCTCATGTGTGCATTTCATTTGTTTTGAAAATGAATAAATAAAAATAGATAAACATGCATGCCCCTCAGAGCTGGTCTGGTTTAATAAGTAAATACATCATTAGACAGGCTTTTCTTTATGCATGATGTCTTGATATGTGGGGCTTTAACTGCACACCTCTCATTAGCCCTAATGAAATTTATGTGTCTAAATCCCCATGCATTGTGTTGAACGTACACCTTAGTATATTTGTAATTAATTTTTAAAGACTGCAGACCAGAGCACAGCTCCTACAGTGCTGTGTGAATCCATAGGGTGTATACATATTTATAAATGATTTAAAAATGCATATTATATTTCACCCACAGAGCAGAACATCTCTGCTGGCTGGAAACATGTATTAAAGAAGGTAACAAAAATCCAGAGGAAATGTCTTTGAAAAATAGTTAATACACATGGGCTACAGCTGCCTTTTAAAGATTAATTTCTTGGCCATTTACAATGTGGTTTTTATTATCAAAAGCCAGTGGACCATATTACAGAAAATCTTGCTTTGTAAATTCCTTTTGCGCTTCTTGGGCCTGATTCTGCTACACAGAATTTGGTCCTTTCGCTGGCAGACTGACACTGTCATTGGCTCAGAACTGGACCTGGGTTGTCCCAGGTTGGTGCAGGTCCTGCTTGGCTGTCACTGGAGTAAGCAGCGCTCCTTGTGCGTGTGCTAGAACAGGTACAGGGAGGTAAAAGATGGAGATCTGAGTCTTTGTTTAAAATGTGGTTTGCAAGGCTGCAAACATGAGCATAACTTTGCAGAGTCATACGCATGGGTGTAGATATTTGCATGCATTAAATATGTGGAAGAGTTTAGAGAGCTGGAATCATACTTTTTAAAATGTGGTCTTATTGAAGCTGCACTAGTTCTAACTGGATTATTGTAATTCCTTTCAGTTGTTGATTTCCTGTAGCATTTGAAAATGAACTAAAGACTGTATCAAAAACACTTATGCTTATCCTGTATCTTCTTTTTCCTTCTCCTAGCCTTCCCCTTTTTAAATCTCCAGACTTCCAGAGTTTACTTAGTGCCATGTACTCCTTCTTTTCAATATGGGACTGGACAGAATGTAAAAGCTCACACCTCTGTGTACACGGCAAATCCTGCCCTGTCTCTGTTTCAGCCTGTAAACAGCAACATTTCCTATATGCAAAGAATTCAGACTCTCTACACTTCCTCAGATCCAAAACCAGACCTTTTCAGGCTACTCTTAAACCCATAGAAAACAAGGCTGGGAGTGGAGGGAGAGAAAATGAAGCTGGTAACTTAAATCCTGCCAAGTAGTAGCCAGGGAAGAGAGAAGAAACTGCAGGCTCAGAGCTGTATTAAGGACAATAAATTGCTGTTACTCCTTAGCAAGCCAAGAGGGGATGGACAATCTGGTGGGGTGGATCCCAGGCATGGGCGAGTGCCTTTCCCAGAGCAGAGGCTTGTCCTCTGTGACCTTGGGCAAATCATTTAACCTCTCTCCATATCACCGTTCTGTTTCTGAAATGAAAATAAACGGCAGTAATGCACCAGAAAAGCTAAATGTGCTGGTGATTATGAGGGGCTCAGATGAGGATGAAGGTGAGATAAATACTTTAGACAGATAAAAATAATCCTTCCTCAACTCCTGTGAAACCTTCAAACATTAAACTCAGCTTCTTGGTATGACAGACAGGATGTATCCCTCAATAAACAGGATGCCTTATATTTTATCATTGCAGTTTAAGTAGATGAGGTTTTTCCAGGGCACTTTTGTTCTTATTCCTGTGGTAGCACTCAGAGTGACGTTGCCATATTTGCAGCACTGGTGTGCAGGACACTCCAAGGTGACTTATTTTAGTAGAGGATTCCCTCACTGACTGGATCCATTTGCTTAGGTCTTTGTTTGGTCATATAGTATCTGCATTAACATTGAAATATTCATTTCTTGGAAAGTGTTAAAATCTAATATGTAAATGTTGATTTTTTTTTTCATGTGGTCCTGGGGCTTTTTCATCTCTGCCAGAATTAAGTGCAAAGGGAATTTTTACAGCCGACTTGTAAATTCCTGACAAGAGGAGTTTATAATAGAAGTGTTGACATAACCTTAACTACAGTGACAACTAAAGCTGGTTTGTTAGGGAAGCAGCAAATAATTTTCTTGCAGGAAGGCAGGAGTTGGGCATAGAAGGTGAGGCAGCTAAATTTTTTTCCCTGAGAATCCCCAGAGGCTATTGTGTGAGACAGCACGTGAAATGAAGCTGAAGCAAATCACGTAGCAGGCAGAAGAAACACTCTGGAATTTGCTCATTTTCATGAAGGAGAAGGTGCAGTTATCCTCTTATAATTTTTTTACAAGCTGTGTTTCTCCCCTCAGAGGTAATCCTGAAGGTCTTGTAGCAAGTCAGTGCTTGCTTTTAGCCTTACAGCTCTCTCTTACTTCTTTCTTTCTCTCTGAACACCTAAGGCAGTCAGGAATGAACTCTGGTGCCTTGACTCTGTGCCTTCAACAGGAGCAGGAACCAGCCCTTTGTTTGCAATCCATCTCTTACAAGCAATAAGTTTTTTAAAAGTCTCTAAATCGTATTTTCTTGAGTCACCTGAAAGAATTCAAAACTTGAGAACTTAACCATCCAGTAATAGATGGACAAGCCTTTGTGCAGCCAGGCTGAGCCACAATAAACATTGCTGTCATTTAAACAAGAACCAAACCTATTGATAGAAAGAGGTGATTTTAACTTAAACCTGAAGGCAAAGGAGCATATGTAGAGTTGATTCTTAGTGCCTTTATTTCCCCAAAGTCAGATGAGATTTGTTTTATACTTGTCACTTCTATCCTGTGGATGAGGGGAAGAGTTTTTAAAGTCTTTTTGCAGGCATAAAATCATCGAGGTGGAACAGAGATCATACGTGCACCCCCAACCCACAGCACTGTCTGTGCATGGAGCCAGGCCCCCGTATAACTCAGGCTGGATACAGAATTAAAAGTGTGTCACATCCACTTTCCCACACCCTTCTGCTGGCTACAACTCTACCTGAATCTTTGGGATTAACTTCTAAATGGCATCCTATTTCCCAAAGGGTTTAACAAAGTCTTTCTTACAGCTTTGCTGTGATGGTTGTGTGTAGAGAGGCAGTGCCCATTGGCAAGTGGCAGCAAGATTCACTGTGAGCTGGCACACTGCAGTACCTGGGTGCAGGGAAGAAGGGGCAATGCCTGACTTCCTCCCTGCTCAGCCTCTGCCCTGCCCTGGCATGTTTGGCAAAATCCTGATCTAACTTTCCTGGAAAGGTGAAAGGTCCGGGGACAGAGTATTCAGCATAGAGTAAATAAAATATGTAGTTGAAAGCAGAGAAAAGGACAGCTCTGAAATGGGAAGGCCAGAACTAAATTCCCTCAGTACTTCCTGATTATCTAGGGACAGTTGTGGCCCACGGAATGTGCAGTCGAAATGCAGGAGCTACTGATGAGGGACAGGGCAGTCCAGGCAGGGTAGACTGTGCAGCACTGCAGAATGTGTTCTGTGAGTGCCGATGGATTTTTAAACCTCCTTTTCGCTACAGTGTGGTTGGAAGGGCAACATGAGCTGGGCTGGCAGGATGGCAGCAACAGGGGAAGATTAACCAGTAAGCGACCAGTTTGCACAAAAGCAAAAGCAAAAACTGCATATTCCTGATTTGCTTCTGCCTTCCCATTAAAACAAGATTTTTTGCCCTTCCGTATATTTTTTCTTTTCGATATATGTTGCAATACAACCCCTAGCTCCTAGGCACTGCCAGAAAACCCGGTGGAAATACTGCCCTCAGAGCCATAGTCATGAGCTGGAGGATGTGGAAAACTATCACTTTTTCCCCTGGCAAACCGAGCACACATCGGGGGAGCAACGCGCCAGCGAATGTCTCTCCTTTGTTCCCAGAAAGCTCATTTTCTGTCAGGATTTCCGCTCTCGTTGGATGTCCCTGTGTGTGTGAAAGGCGAGCCGGGCGCTCCTTGAACCACGAGCCGTTGGAGCGAGATCCCAACGCCGCTGTGCCCCGGGCGCCGGGATGTCCTCTCCTGGCGCTTGTTTAGCAGTGCCCTCTGCTGGGTTCCCGAGGGGCCCGGCCTGCGCCGGGGCCGCGTTCGGAGCTCCGTGTGCGGCCCCGCTCCTTTGTGCGCTCGGCACCGCCGCGCTCTTGGCAGGGCCGGTCACGGAGATGGCGCTTGGCTGTGTGCTCTTATCTCCCGCACTGCAAACTGGAGTAATGCTTTCCCGCTTGGATTCAAGGCTAAGGGATGCGTCCGGGTGATATTTATACACATTTAGCCCCAGGTCCCTGCCTCTCACTAAAGGATGTGGTGTGTAGAGTAGATTTATACCAAAAATGAAATGAACAAGGAGCAGAGGCTATTGCAGATAAGTAGGTATTAGGACTGTGTTTTCCATCTCGTGTTCCTAAATGAGGGTAGCGACACAAAGCACTGTCAGCAACAAATTGGTAACATCCAGCACTGCTGTGTTTTGATCTGTGCTTGTGGGACTATTGGGACTGGTTTCTCTAAATAGTCTTTTAAATTTTGAAAGGATCTGCTTCTATAGACAGCTGCCGTGTTATCTGTATCAGGATACAGAGCTGATACTGCTGCTGTTACCCAGAATATTTTCCTTTTTCTATTTTCCTTCTTTTTCTACATTTCCCTAAAACTGTCTTCCATACCAAGATGATGTGACAGCAATGTGTGGAGGAAGACAAAAGCTTAGGTGGCAGTTCTGGGTTGGTCAGGGGATGCTGAGGCATCCCCTTGCTAGAGGTTTTCAAGAATAGATTCAGACTCAAAAATCATACACTGAGGAAAATACAGATACTTTTGAGCCTAACTCAGAGCAGGATGGGCAACCATACGTCCTCTTCCAGATCTTTGTTATGAGGCATAAGAACTTTTTATGGCAAAAGCTTTCATCTTCTGTCCAGACACTTTCATGAAACATGTGGAAACTTAATAGCTTTGAAATATTTTCCTTGTAACTGGCCATCCAATTGGAACATTACTGGGACAAGGAACAGGCAGTCAACATGACTGTACAGTCCTCATTTTTCTTGGAAGCCAGATACTGAGGGGTCATTGCAGGTTTGATTTAAATAAGGGCAGGAACTCTGAAGTCTTGTGGCTGTGTGTCATATGCATTGTCATGTTATACCTGTTGGTCACAGGGAGGAGAGAGTCTGAAACATGCCTGGCATTTCCTGTGTTAAATTCTTCCATGAGAGCTTTCATAAACTTCAGTTTACGGTAAGGCCAGCACAGTCTGGGTCCTCTTCTTCAGCCCGTTCTCCTTCCCCACAAATCAAACCTGTCCCCAGTTCTCCTCCCCACCTCTGCACACGTATTCACTCCTTCTGTGACCCCAAAAGCCATTGGGAAGGAAATGATGGGAATACAGACCTGGAGAACAGGGTGGAAATGGTGGCCTGGAGAGGTGTGCAGGTGATGTCATGGGTGTGTGTAGAGACAGAATTAGGAAAAAGATGGGAAGAAGGAGGGAGGATGAAGGAATATTAAAGAAATTAGTGAAAACCATTGTTTGTGGAATTGGCATTTGACTGGAAGGCTCAGGCACCAAGTTCTGTAGAGGAGGTAGCTCTGGCAGCTGAGAAGTTCCGTCACAGGCCATGTCCGTTGGTTATACAGAGGACAAGAAGAAATATGATTTCTGCCCAGATTTGATCACTGATCCCTTTTTGGCTCTTGGCAAGCTACATCTGCCTCTCTACAATATCACTCCTTTGTGGAAAATGAAGAGAGTGCAGCTGCATAGATAGGAATGAGCGCAGAGACTTTTCCAGAGTGATGACAAATCATGGAACCATAAGGCTGGCAGAGACCCTGAGAGATTGTCTAGTCTGGCAGTCATCAATTTTTTTAATCAAAGGACTGCCCCGGAATTTTTTTAAAAAGCTGTTCCATTGCACAGTGCCAGCACAATGGTTTGAATCTAAAAGTAACCAAAATTGTATTTTATTTTTTAAATTGAAGAAAGGCCCATGTTGAGCAAAAGTTTTCAAAAAAACAATTAAAGCCAGATCTACTTATACTTTAAAATAGGCACAAGTCCCTTTGTTCTGATTAGTTTTATCCTGACATCACTTATTTTCATAGATGCTTATAAACATTTTCTTTGCTAGTTAGTCCAGCTTTGTTGAAGTGTAGTGGAACCAGTGCATGAACTGGAACTGTCCCTCTCTGTGTAGCTCTCAGGCTGCAGGAACTGTGCTGCTGCAGGGTTACTTGGGCATCTCACAGCATCACTGTCAACTCCATACTGATTCCAAACATTGCTCCTTTTATTAATCACCCAAAATATCATGATGGTAGCATCATTTTTGTCTCTGTTTATTTGGAAGGTCATAAAAGTTCCTCCATCTGACCAAACCTGGAGTGCAAATATCAACAGCAATTATTGCTCTGTACTTGAAACCATGCTGTTACTGGGAGGAACAGTCGGAGTGAAGCCCTGTTAAGTCAGGGGCGTAATGACACAAGAAAATACCAAACAAAAGTCACACCTATTCATGATTAATTCCTGTGTGCCTGAGCAGAGGATTGCATCCATCTCGCTCCCTTTGCTCGATCTGTTGAAATGTGCAGAGTAACACACCAGCACAGCTGCTCTGCAGGCAGCAGAGCACTAATACAGCCCAGTAATGAGGATGCTATGTGGTCATCTTCTTCACATTATGTGATTCATATCCTGTACATCCAGGAAGTATTGAGCATTTTATTAGAGCTGATGAATGTACTTTGACCACTCAAACACAGTATATTCACAAATGCATGTGATACTGTGGTTTCACTCTGCTCGAGAGAACTGAGCAAGGTGAAGGGGTAAATAAACATTATCTGTTGCAGATAAGCAGTTTGTGCAATCATAGATGCTGGTAAAACATCTGTCTTTAAAGCAAGAAATGACCACAGCTTTCTTTTGCGTAGAAAAAAACTGGATCCTCCTGTGGGAAAATAAAAAGTTCTGTGGATATCAGGTTGTCAAGTAAGCAAGTAGTTAAACAAGTTACCAAGTAGTTGGTAATGTTCAAAGTTCTAATCTATAGTTTAGTCCTACTGAAACTTTGACTTGGTAGTCTGGAAATGACCAAGTGAAGACTGAAAAAGGTGTCACTTTCTGAGTTACAGAGCATAAAACTAAACCTGAACTGTTAGTTCATTTTAATCCCGAGCTTCCCTGACGTACCTCTGTCTTTCACAGCTGGAAGGACCATACTTCTTCTGAAACATGACTCCTAAGGATGTTCTATTCATGACACAAAGGGAGAATATCCCCTATAGCAGTTTATATTATAAATGTTTTAAGATATTCCTTCTCTGGAAACACAGAACAAGAGTCCTTGTGCTCAGCTTTGCAGGATTGGGTCTTACTGGCCAGTAGGATACTGCAGTGCCTGGAATAACTCCAGTGACTTCAGTTTGCTGTAGCAAAAAGGAATGACAAGTCTTAAGTGACAGATAAGTTCCTATAATTCAGAAAATGTCATTTTATCACGGAGTAGTAGAAACTGAGAGAAGTTACTGAAACAGTGGCACACATGTATGTGCTCGATCTGAACATTTCCCCCAGGAGCACAGTGGAATACACATCCTCTGTGGAAACCACTCATTCATGCACCTGAACTTATCCCCATGTAAACTCTAAGATCCAAAACCCTGAAGAAGGAGTTGCAAATTGTATCTTATTTCTATGCTGTACATGAAAATTGGGGTGAGTTTTCCTCTCCTCAATCCAGCTGCCAGGAGGGAGGGCCAGTTGGACAGAGAAATCCTGAGTTAGTGGGAAGCTGAGTGATCCTTGCGTCCTACAGGCCAGAATTCTGAACCTCATCAGGTTACACAGAAAAATCACCTTCTGACTATACTTTTATGACTAGTGTGTTTTCCTCCTTGAAAGTACACTTGATCCCCCACCCTCCCCTCTAATTGTATATAACAGAGAGGAAAGAAATAATGTTTTGTCCCTGCAATCCAGCAACCAATTCCTTCTTGAAAGCTTCAATTAAGGATCAAGTAGCCTAAGTGCTTCTTTAATCCACTGCCCTAGCTCAAAAAATATTTACACCAAGATTCATGGATATAATTTATCTGGGAAAAAAGTATTAAAAACCTGAATATGTCAAACATGCATGTAAGGCAAGCCTTCCTTTGTGTGCTCCCAGAGGGTTTATCCCCCCCACACGTGCACAGCCACCCCCCCTGCCATAAGAGATCCATTTTATAGATTCAAGGACAGCTCTCTCCAAGAGAAGAAGGGACGTTGCCAAGATACCAGATGCGGTTCCATTCAAGACCACTCATAGGAGCAATTCAAGATGAAATCAAATTAGATGTGTTGGTTATACATAGTGCAGCCTGCTTGGGATACTAAATGACAGAGTTTGCCAATAATTAAGTGAAATCTCAGAGATGATGAGTCCCCAGAGCTCTCTAGGTTATGTCGGACTAATTCTAAGTGTCATCATTATAGCAGCAGAGCAAAATACTCTGCATAGGCTACAGAGCTGGAATTTTTACTGTGGATATTGGCTTTTCATAGCCAGTGCTACGGGGCAGTACTGAGCTTCATTACATGTCTTCTGCTATTACACTTCCTTAACCTCTCCCTGATATAAAGCTCCTGAAACCTGACTCCCACTTAATAATTGATACTTAGCCCTTACTATCCATAGCAGTATTCATATTCAAAGCACTTTACAAAGAGCTCATTAATCTCTCTGAATCCCCTCCCCCTTGAGGTGTCCACCACAATTACCCTAATTTTGCAGAAAGGGAAACTGAGGCAGAAAGGTTGTGCCTTAGCCTGGGGCTGGAGGACACTTGTGACAGCTGTCACTGGAGCTCAGGAGCTTCCCTATGGGAGAGCTGGCTGAACTTCTGACGGTTCAGAAGGCAGGTTATTCTCAAATCTGATGTGGGGACAGAGGTACAAGGAGGCTTCCTCCAGCCCTGGAGAAGCTCCACAGGTTGATGCTGAGCATTCCCATTGCCTGCAGGCAGTGAGGAGCCAGAGCAGCCTGCAGCTGGGTGCTGTAGCCTGCAGGAGACCCTCTGTGGGTCTGTCTGGGTGGATCCTGCCCTGGGAGGAGGCTGGAAGACTCTGGACAGGTGAAAAAAGTGCCGCCTCTGAGTATATTGTCCTGCAGCGTGAGCTTCCTTGGCAGGCCTTACTGGAGACCACTGGGATGGACCCACTTAGCACTGCTCATATCTTTGCCTAACTCTGTCTGTACAGCTGGGGTGGGCAGGCCTGCTTGGAGATCACAGTGGGCACACGGTGCACAAGGACTCGGAGCATGAAACAGGCCAGGATCAGACCCAAGTGTTTCCAAAATGTGCTCCTAAGGAGACCATCCTCCACAGCCCTGTCACAGCAGGACTGAGCCCTGATAGATTCAGTTTACCAGGAGTTTTAGTGTCTTAATGGTACCCATTTCATCATTAGCCCTTGCTCTGCTCCCAGAAAACTGAACATCACAGCCATGTTCAGAAAAGGAATTACTATTTCCAGCTTTGCAAGCATTCACTTCCAATCACCTGGAGTTGAAATCATGTTGCACTGCATTTGTTATTCTAGGAGGTCACTGGCTGAACTGAAACCCTCCTGAAGAACAGGAGCTGATTTAAAAAGAAATAACCTAAATATTAAAAATAAAGAAGTTAATAGAGGGCAGATATTAAAAAGTCAGTCTGAAGCTAAGACTTTCAGGAAGGTCCAAATTTAACACTTGCTCTGTACGAAGGAAGGGAAAAGTCTTGGGGACTGTGGCATCAACACTGCTATAGCCACTGGCAGCACACAGGAAGGCAAAATCTGCACCCCACTAGGCCCAGGCTACAGTAACAAAGGTGGCAGGGGCAGGTCGGGGATTCCAGTGCTGTGGCACCTCCCTTCACCCCCTTTGGCCTCAGCTGCAGACACTTCCCTCTCTCCCTGCTGCCTGCAGCCCTGGCCACCCTCCCACTGGCAGCTCCCTGTCCCTTGAGCAGGCCTGCAGAGCTCAGCCTGCCCTCGGCCCTGCGCCCTGCTCCGGACACAGGGACACTGCAAGGGGACCTGGCTTCATTCACAATGGGAAACAGCATTCTCAAGATGACTAGGAGGAAGTTATAAAATGTATAGAAGGTTCTGATAAAGATCTTGCATAGATATGTTCATATTGCTAAAAGATTCAAACCTAAGAGGCTTTTAATTAAAGACTGGGGCACTCAGAGTTATCTTACCAAAGAGGTAATAAAATTATTGACTAAATCACTAACAAAGGCAACTGAAGCAAAGAGTTTAAATGATTTCCAGAGACTGTTGTCCAAGTGAAGGTTATAGTGAGAGAGCCAGCAGTGCAATTAAACCAAATGAGGTCAAGCATGTTGGGCCTTTAGGCCTCTGCCTGCTCCTCAGATTTCTTTTGTTCTTATAATTGAATTATAAAGACCCCCCCCTCAAGAACCATTTAACTGTCTCATAAACCAGTTTGTAAACTTTTTTATTTTTCTGTAAATTGTCTCCTAAAAGTGGCTTTCAGTATTTCAGGCAGCATAGAGTGTACACAGGCTTCACAGCACCTTTTGTTCTCATTTGAGCATCACATGCCCATGGTTGTTCATACAGGCCAGGCCTCTCCCAAAGCATCCTCAGCCCATGCAAAACATCTGTGGCTGGAGTTGGCAGTGGATAAAAACTGTGTGATGAGAAGCTGGAATAACGGTGAGCTTTCTTTCTCTCTTTCTCTCTGGCTCCATCTTCTCCCCCCTGCCAGCTTTTCTTTATCCTGTTTCTATGTCAGTCAGAAAGAAGGTAACTTGTGTGTGTGTGTGCCTGATTTCCTGCCCACTAGGTCATGTATCCCAACCCTTAACATCATAAATGAGCAGGGATGTCTGCTGGCCAGCAGATGCCTAAGTAGATCCATTCACATAGAAATAAACACTTTTAAGGTATAGGGACTTTTTTCTTTTTACCCTTTTTTTAAAACTATTTTTTGGTAGAAATATAGTTGTAAAACAGAGTTAGGTGGAAGTTGGGAAGCTTCCAAATGCAAAACTTTTGCAGACTGCAGTTCTGCTGTTGACAGTGTCCACTGACCATAAGGGAAGCCCCCATAATTTGGAAATCTCATGGGACTGTGTCTCATGGTGCAATTTTTCCTGTTTAAAGAGGAAAAACCCAGTTATTTACTCCTTTCAAGAAAGAGAACATTTGAAGTATGAAACCGTTCCTGATTCTCCTATGGGAAACGGAGAGAAATCCAGAAGTAATTTCAAATTTTTCTAAGCAATTTAAGCACAAAACTTCTGTCCAGATCATGGCTTTAGAGACTTACCTGACTCAAGGGTGTTGGATTCCTGTTTGCATCATGAAGGGTTTTGATGGTTTTGTAAGTCAGGCCCAGGGTAGCTGTCTTTAAATGAGTCGCAAGTGAGAGCCTAAACCTCACACCTACAAGTGTTCCCTTGTCAAAATTCAGATCCACAAGTGGCAGCATTCCTTCTGTCCAGTGAAATTCCAAGTGACAGATCTCTGCTTGGAGATTAATTGAATGCTAGAAATGGCTATTGTAGCAGGAAGAAAAATATTTATTCTTCCTATTTCTATTTAATTACAGCTAAGACAGTTTGGTTGAGACATTGGAAGTAGAACGAACAGCTCTGCTTTCTCAGGAAGGTCCTGCAGAGAGAGGGTGATCTGTTCCCTCACTGTGTCTCAGCAGGAGCAGGGCAGCTCAATGGTCTGATATTTGTCAACCTCTGCTCTGTGGGTCCTCACAGATTCGCCAACCTCTCTTACCAAAACTGTGCAAAAGCAGGGTTTAGTGGGGTGACTCCTCATCTCCTGGAGAGAGAAATGCTTTACCCTGTTAGCAGCAATATTGAAATGACCACCGATGCTAGAGATGAACTCGGAACTCACTCTGTGACTGATCCCTCTTACAAGGTTAACATCTTCTTTCTCAGTTCATTAAAATCTTGTGCCTCCTTCCCCAAAGGAAAAAAATGTCAATACATGAAAGAGGAAGATAAGTTAATGCTACACTCAGGTTGCAGAGCTAGAGATTTTGGAATTGCTGAGGTAAGATGCCTATGTCAGTGCTAACTCAGCCATGTTGAACACAAACAGCACAGCAGCCTTGTTTCACTGGTCATGTGCATAGATTAATGCAATTACCTTTATTAAAATATATCCAAAGTATTGCTCATTGCTAACCTGTCAAGTTGTAGGCGTGGTTGATGACTGTTCCGTGGTGGCATCTGTAAGTGGTCATGTAGCTCATTGCCCAGGACAACAGTTCCCTTCAGTCATGGGATGTAGATTTACGAAGACTCTGAAGTAGCTGCAAGGCCAGTGGCACTTCCTGGATGGCAAAGGAGGTTTTAGCTGAGAAAGTGCTTTTATTACTGTAAAAAATTAATGCAAAGTGTCAAATATTTCACACCCAGGCCGATACTGGCAAAATGCCAGAAATATTCAGGTTTCGCTTGGGGTGTGAATATAGTTGATCATCTGTAATTCAAAAGCTTTTATTTCAAAGGAAAGAGACAATGTGTTGCAACAGACTCTGTAGTGATAAATATCAACTGTGCCACTTCTCTCCCAAAAGGGATTTCCCACAGTTCTATAGTAATATACAGTTCAAAAGGCCATACTGAGATTTATTGAGCTATACATTCAAAAACTGGCATCCGAGGTGCTTTGCTCAGCTAAAGTAGTTTTGGCAGAGCTGTGTGTGACTCAGAAAGCAGCCACAGGTCCAGGGTGCCAGCAGGCCTGAGTGATTGGTGAACATGTGGTGGTTGGGTCACTCGAATTTGTACAGGCAGTTAATCCAGCAAGTCCTCACTTGTGTGACCAGATATTCTGGGAGCCTTCAAATGTACTTGGCCAGCAGATCTGGCCAGGCTGGAGTAAATGGACAGAAATTACTTCAAATCAAGAGAGTTAGAGCAACTGATGGCAGCAGTGAATTCAGCCCTCTCTGTGCATGTATTATTATTATTATAAACTTCTCTACTTCCTTTCTATTCTATTCCTGTTTATTCTATCATCTATCCTATTGTACTCTCACTCCATGTAAAGCCTCACACACATTCTAACCCACTTGCACAGCCATAGCTTTTCCTTGTGAATGTCCATGGAATGCCCCAAAACACCTTCTCTGAAGACATAGGAAAATTTCCACCGATTTTGGTGGAGATATTGTTGGGCCCTTAATGAAGTGAATTCATGCTGAAAGACTCATTCTATAAGAACCTTAACAAGTGTGTTTGTGTTGAAGCTTCTGGAAGAAGCACCTTCTCCAAGCCATGTCCTGAAGACATTGGCCAGTTTATACTCATTCAGAGATCAATGGAAGCTGTGATCAAGTAAGAACTGAGCAAGGACTGCTGGAGTAATTCTAACCTAATGCAGCTGCTCTGTATTTGACAATTCAAACCTCTCGTTTTCTCACAGATTAAAAAAAAAATAGTTTCCACCACTTTAAAAGCATATGGGAATTTAAAAAAATATTATATTTAAGTCCATTACCAACCTGAAAATTACTCTTGTTCCTGCACATTTTAAATCTTTGGTAATGGGGGCTTATCCTATCAGCAACCACTATTTATGATGTTGCTTTTTACCGGGTTCTGCAAAACTTGAGAAAATTACAAAGAAATCAACTTCATAGACTTTCCTGAATTCTCAGCTTCATATAAAGAATATCCATTGATCCATTAGTGTTCTGCATATCTTCCACTGTTTAAAGATTTACTCTTACAGATAAATGCAGTATCTGCCTACACCATTTACAGACTTCCCATCTAATTTTAACTGTGTACCCTGAAGGACCTTGGGGTGCAGGAATTTGGGAGCCATGTGAAAATGATAGGTTTGTTAAATGGGTTTGCAATACGTTTTAATAGCAGATGTGTGAATTCAAGCATCTGTAAACAAAAGCACTTAGATTTGCAGTCTGTAGATTTTTCAGACTTTGGAACAACATTCAGAAGAGCAACAGAAGTTTTGTTATTGAAGAACTTTTCACAAGAATTTCATACATTAAAGACAAGATACAAAGCAGGACTGTGTAACATCTGACCCACAAGCTGATATTGCCTGCCGAGAACTTCCTTTGACCCATCGTGATGCCCTGGTAAACAGACCTCTCTGGACTGCATTGCCACAGTCCACAGCTGGAATGGTACCGAGGCTGCTCAGCACTGGGACACATGGAGATTTGATAACTCTCTGCAATTTAATTAGCTGAAAATCAAGAGTGATTTTTCCTCTTGGTTAGTAGCTGCCTGGCATGAAGAGTTGTCATCCATCAGAGACTGAATGTGTCTGCAAAAAACACATATGGAAATAGGGGGTGGCTGCTCTGCTCAGTTTAGCACTTGTGAGACTCGAGCCACATTGCTGGATCCAGCCTGGTCTCCGCAGTTGGAAAAGAGCAAAAGTGGGGAGGAAGAGAAAGAGAGGGAGAGCTGAAGCACTAAGATGTTGAGAAAACATGACCTGAGAGGAAAGGCTGAAAGAACTGTCTTCATTAAATCTAGAAAAGTAATGGGGGAAGCTGCAAGATTCCAAAAATGTAAATGGTGTTTTATTTTATATTTATATTTTAAAATCATCACTCCTTGGGTGCACTAACACAGGATAAGAGATAGTGGGCTAAATTACAGCAAGGGGTATTAGGTTAAATAGTGGGGCTTCATTTCTGAGCATGTGGATATTTGCAGAGCATAAACACAATCTCCTATTTCCAGATATATATCTTTGCCTCCTGAAACTGGTGATGTCTTGGTTTCTAACATTATGAGTTAAGCCTTTCATGAAAACTCCAAAGCAATGAGACTTTTGATGTTTGAAATTGTGCTTAAAAAAAGTTTTAGACACACATGTCGCCCTCAAGCCCACAGTGAGCAGGGCTTTGTCTGCAGTTGGCAGGAAAATGAAATTACCTGATTATTTTATGAGAGTGTCAGTGTTATGCCATTCCACCTCTCACATATCTATTGGCTTGGCTGATCTCTTCTGATTGTGCCCTATCAGAATCACAAAGATACTGTGTTTACAACACATATGACACCACTTGAAAGATACACATTGATGTTGGGAATAATGTGTAAAATGGTTATTGCCAGAAAACCGACCTTGTTCCCACTCCTCAGCAGCAAACATTGTAAAAAGTATTGTCAAAAAGTCTATCAAACAGCTCTACTTTCACAGTGACTCTGAACATTTGAAGTTAGTTATTGAAATAAAACTGAAGTATCTTACAAAATTTACTTTACAAAAGAAGTTTGGCATTTTTATTCAGAGCTATTTTTATTAAAAGACATTCAGACAAATACCAAGAACCTAGCATTGCAAGATAAGTCATACTGGGCACAGATGAGAAATTTGCAAGGATTAAAACCAATTTGCCACTGTTCCAGGCAGTGAGGATGAATCCTGGGCTGACTGAACTTGCAAGTAACAGATCCCTGGATTTCAATGAGATAATAATTTGATCCATGCGATTGCTTCTGACTCTTCTTTTGATATTGCTGTAATTGCCTCTTCTTCTTTAATCCAAAACAACTGAGGTAGAAAGGAAAAGCCACATATGTTTTTATAAGGAAAGGGCAATACATAACATTAAAAAAATGTTTCATCAAAGGTGCAACCATTTAAAATGCAAAACAGAAACTAGAGAGGTGACAAATTCAAGTTCTTAGTGTTTTTATTTAAGATCTTTCAAGTATTCATTTGGCAAGGATACTTGTTTAATTTTTTTAATGTATTCAGTTAGTCATATTCAGTTCTCTTTTATGTCCACTTCTCATGAATCACTTGACAGATGGACTTCTACAAGCCCATCCCTTTGGGGAAAGTAAATTTAAGTCATAATAGGAACATAAGACGTGCCATACTGGATCAGAGCAAAGGTCTATCTAGTCCATACCCCGGATCTGTCAGTAGCCAAGAGCAGTGTATTAGATTTTAACAGTAATAACTTTGATCTTTCAGTGAGTATTAAGTTGGTGACTAAGCAGAAAATGAGATCTCAAGAGCAGATCATTCCAAAACTCAGGAGAAACAGCGAGCCCCTTTCTCCCTGTGCCTGAACAGTCTGTGTCTCACAAGGCTGCTCAGGCACAGCACAGGGCAAACACGGTGTTGTGTCCCAGTGGCTTCGATTTGTTTTGTTCTCCTGCCCAGCCAGAGACAATGGCTTGGGGAGCTGGCCAGTTGTTCTGCACAATGGAAGTGTGTAATTAAACTCTAGCAACAGGAATGAAACACGGAGGGAAAAGAAATGGCTGGAGGAGGGAAGAATGCAGAGTGGACACCGGGAGGTCAGGGCAGGGGCAGTTTGGTGCTGGCAGTGGGCAGTAGTTCTACCAAAAGGGATGTTTTGGGCTTAGGACCTTGGGCTTGCACAGAGTACATTGGCAATGTGTAAAAGCTGTGCTCTCATTTCCAGAGCCAGAGCTCCGTTTGTTCCAGTGAGATGGTACTTAAAACTTCTCAAGATTTAGCTCATCTTTAATTGCTGCTGTCTCAATTAAACTGCATCTGTGATAACAACAGCCCCCCTGGAGACCCAACAGGAACTTGAACACACTGTGAGTAAATTAAATAATTGTGTAAATTATAAAGTTTATATCTACTGGTTATTGCATTAAAAACTACCTATAGAACACATACTTTTTATAACCATCCTACTTTAGGAAGTCTTATAAAAAAAGGTGTTTAGCCTGCCAAAAATCTGCAAGGATCACTGATAATTTGTTGATCAGCATAAGGTTCATTAAATCTATGCACTTCATTATCTGATTAATTCAGAGGCAGGTTTGTAATCAGTGATGAAATGTTTAAGATTCTAAAGCTCTGGCCTCCACAACCTCCTGCAGCTCATTAGAAAAGCTAATCAGATAGAATTTTCCACCATGCTGTTTATTGTAGCCCTAATGGAAGACAATCACTTTAAAATTACACACTTAGCAGGTAATTTCTAAAAGCCATAAGCCATGCAAGCTCTGTTCTCTCTAGGCTCTTTGTCTTGCCTTACTAGGGTAAGGTAAGCAATGGAGAAATCTGTTCGAATTTGGAGAGCTATTTTGCAATATAGAATACAATGTAAATGCTGCTGGAAAATTATTTTTGACTTTACCATGTTTCTTGTCACCTGGGAGCCCTTTCAGAGATTGTCAGTAATGTTTGATGAGTTTGACTTAAAACTTAGATGGTTTCCTACTTTATTATTTGATTATTTGAAGCATTAAGAACTTTCTTCACATCCTCTTATCTTGAGTATTAGTTTAAAAAAGAACAACTTTTTGATCTTGGAGTTTCACAGATCAGTTATAGACAGTGTTGTGCTGGAGCTTTCTGAACTAAGTCACAAGTACGATATGAAGGAAAATGATGACAACATTTTGTGATGAAGAACTCAAAATTAAAGTGACTTAAGATATAAAGTACCCTTCAATTTTTAAAAATTGAATTTCTGTGAATTATAAGAAGTGACAGCAGAAGTTGACAGTCATCTCTTGCACTAGCAATACTTCTGCCACTGCTCTGTTTTTCTGAAGGTGAGTTGGGGAATGCAACAGGGCCAGTCAACACCTGAGAAACACTGCTATTCCACCTGTTATGGAAAAGATCCTTTAAGCAAAGCAAGTGTGAATAATCACAGACTGGGAGCCAGATCCAAGGTGGCAGAACAATTCCTCTGGCCCACTCTACAGCTTTCTCCATCATGTGGACAAAAGTCCACTTGTAGTTTGACTGTCATATGTGTTACTCTCTTATTTTAACACATGAAAGGATGGGCTTCTCTGTTACTGGACAGGCACTTGTGGAGATGGGGACTGGAGGCATTTGTCCCCTTGCACATAGCCAGAATTGAACCCAGTACATAATGGGGGATGCATTTTGGCTGGGGACATGCTTTTGGTCACATGGAGGGGGATGTGACGTAAGGATTTATTTGCTTTAGTGGTTTATTGCAAGAAGATCCCAATCTAAACCTTCCCTGCCAAACCACGTCCATCACATCTCTACCTACAGGCAATAAGGAGTAAAGGCATAACCACAGAACACCATGAAGAAGGCAGATAACTAATCCAGATGGACCCTTTTGCCAACCAGCAGGCTCTACATTTGCCAGCCGGAAGGGCTGGATCCTACTTTTAGGATCTGTCTTCTTGTCACAGTCCTGACTCTATGAATAAGCAGCAAGTTGCTAATGCCAGATCTAATTCCTCCTTCTGCATGGATGTGACAGCTTAACAGTTGTGCCTGGGTCACAGGAATGAAATGTGCTGTGCAGGAAAGGTCAGGGGTAAAAGTCACAGCAAAGTATATCCCCTTCAGTGGATGACACTCCTGCTTTTTGTTGGTTAGAATAATATTAGGGGGTTTGAAGTACTGGACTTAGAAAGCTAGACTTGGATTAATGTTAAGTTATTCCACAGGGTCTACTCCATCAAACTGAGGTGAGAGTAGAGGAGAGAAAGGCACCCATCAGTGCATCCAGCCTTTGTGAGCTTTGCTCTAAAAGAGCATTTTTTGCAGTGGGGTTGGACTCCAGTTCCTGGGGTTACCTTGTGACCACCCTGTGGATTGTCACGTGTATGTCTGGCAGAGCCACTCAGCCCCAGTCATTTTGCACACCTGTGTTCTCAATGAACATATTCATGGCAGCAGGGGGAAATATCCAAGTATTTTAAGGATTGGAAACTCTCTAAAGTTTATTTTCTGTAAGAAGAGTTGCACCTTTGCTTTTAAGTGTCTCGAGTCTTGTAATCTGGTCCCTTCCATTAAATTACAGAATATCACAGAATATTCTGAGTTGGAAGGGACCCACAAGGATCACCAAGTCCATTTCTTAGCCCTGCACAGAACACCATGTTCCTGAGAGCACTGGCATGCTCAAGCCTGAGAGCATATTCAAGTTTAGATATTTCTTTGTGACATTGCAGGCATTTAGAATAAAACCCCAGCAATTTTAAAAATAGGCAACAAAACGAAATTTTTTTAAAAGAATCTTTCAAGGATAGTAACATTCCTGTACTGAAGGATGAAGTATTCCTAAATAGATTTGTCTGAGGAACAAGCACTGGAAAGTCAAGTTTGGCTCAAAATTGAGGCTTGCTTTGAAACAAGCTTTTCCAACTGGAGTCAGATTCCACAGGCATTTTTGTTAATTGCACAGAATATTCTGAGTTGGAAGGGGCCCCCAAGGATCATCCAGTCCAGCTCTTAAGTGAACAGCCCACACTGGGATTGAACCCACACCCTGGGCGTTTTTAACACGGTGCTCTGACTAAAGGTAGAGATGTGCATGAAGCGAAAGAGAAAGAAAAATCACTTCTGTAACAGAGACCTGATTACTGCTCAGATTATTGCAGCTGTGAGAAATACNTAAAGCGAAAGAGAAAGAAAGATCACTTCTGTAACAGAGACCTATTATTGCAGCTGTGAGAAATACAGGTAGTGGTGTAACACATCGATGAAGAGCAAGTGTTTTGCTTTAAAAGTTCCTTTTAAAATCCCCCTATGGCGACACTGGGGCTGGGGAGGAGAGAAGGGGCATTTGGGGCACGGCCGGACGCGGGGGGCGCGGGGGATTCGTTCCCCGGGCTCTGCTGCCACCTAATGGTGTCCCCGACAGCCCCGAGTCAGCCCTGGAAACTGCTCCCTGCACGGGCTCTGGGAGAAACTGTTCCCTTTTTTCCCTTTCTTTAATAACCAGGAGCTTACGGACTACCTGTAAGACACCCAGCAGTAAGAAACAAAGAGCAGGTTTGTGCCAGTAGTAGGGTGAAGTTTCCTGTATTCTGTACCTCCCCAGAAAACCTATGACTTAAAAATTGTAAAGATTTGAAAAGCATCTTCTAAATTACTGATGGTATTTTAGGTATTTGTACAGGCAGGCCAAAAGCCAGACCAGCTCCTGGGCAGTGTGAATGTGCACGATGTCATTGGCCCACAAGTGTCCCCACACCTGGGAGGCTCAGGTTGGCTTCTCCACACAAATCAGTAGAATCCACACTAGACCTGTCATTTTACATCTGCAAAATCCCCTTCTCATCAAAGAGATTCATTTATGATTTAACTGTGAAACTAAATACAATGCAAGGGTAAAATGGCTCTAGTAAGGTTTTACAAGTTTATCTTTCACTAAATTGTGGTTTTAAAAGCAAATGCTGAAAAAATATAAGAAATACCTTGCTTTGAGTAACCCTGTATTACAAGAAAGCCATCTCCAACACCAGTGTTTTCAAAAATCAAACACTAAACAAATTTGTATTTTAAAACAAAAAATGGGATAGATACAAAACCCAACAATGCTTTAAAAACCACCTTCCACTGGTCTAAACAAATAATCATACTAAATAATATTATTTAAATTTAAATATTAGAATGTTCACTTATTTTAAAATACTCCAAATATCACTTAGCTGTGAGCCACCCTTTACACCGTTCCTTTGGAAGATCCTCCGGCATTGGCTGTCCCAGTTATCAGCAGATACACAAAACATCCACTGATGCTGTGTGGATGGAGTAACAAATCCCACTGTTGCTGAGTTTTGCTCCTGCTGCTCTTGGTTAATGTGTCATTGCACATCTTGAGGTCACACTTTCACTTTTGCTCCTTGCTGAGTTTCGGGTTGAGAGCTGTGGAACACAGACCAGCAGACTTTGCCTCATCACGGTCTCTTTCATTAGGGTACACAGCATGTAAGTAATTGCTGCTTGGCATCCAAGTGACTGCTGTTGAAAGAGGATGATGCTCCTACGTTTTAAACATTTTGGAGCTATTTGGAAGTCTTTCCCTACTAGGATGGTGTGCTGCCTCTTACCTGAATTTCCTTTTTCTGTTACACTTTGAAGTAGAATTCAGTAGCTCTGACTTTTTAAAATCCAAGTCTTCAGTCACTGCTTGAGTCTCTGAGCTGACTCTCACATTCTGCCTATAGAAATCACATTTAATATCTACACAGCCAGCACAAGTGGAGGCTCCTGGCCAACAACAATACTTCTTGCAAATTGTTTGACTAGAGTGACATTTCTTGGGTAATATACTGATGCATTATTAGGAGGAATCTCTGTACCTCCTAATCTATCAGCCAATACACTGACACAGATTCCTTTGTCAAGAGCATCCCTTTTTCCTCCATTGCTCATGCTTCTTCTGCAAAATCTCACTTCATGATCTGCATTCTGCAAGAGCCCACTTGGCTCTGGAGGCTCAGTCGTCACCACATCATCCTTTGAAACTTCTATCACATTAGAAGGCACCTGTTCTCCTCTGCCACCTGTCAGCTGTCCCTCAAATAAACCATCCTCATCCATGCCTTAAAAGCTGTAAGCCACTTCTCCAGTAGTTACAGAAAGCTCCACTTTAGGGTGCTCCTTAGGTCCATCAAAAGGGTCATAGCTATGTTGAGCTAAGAATACTCTAAATTTTGCAGCCTATTGTCTTGGAGACTCTAGGATTAAGGAGCATTTGTCTGGTACTCATTCCTGTGTCTCAGTGGCCTCATCTGAAAGAAGCCAAGACCTGATTGCCTTGAAAGTGGTCTTGTGTCATTATCTGGGTCTTTCTTCCAGTTGCTGGGTAGTAGAAGCAGTTTAGTGTCCTTGTGCTTGTGCTGCTTTCCCTCCTGCCAGACGTCCAGAGAGCTTCCCTCCCTCAGAGGCAGTTCTTGTTTTGAAGAACACTCCATGGTCCCTCCAGACCCTTTAGGGCACTCTGGGGGTGACTGTCCCTGACTGACCCAGCTGCTCAGGGTTTTGTTCAGAGAGAAATGGTCTTTTTCAGTGTGATATTCAGAGTTTTGAGCACCATGGGACCCTGTCTCTAGTTCAGGCTGAGAGAAGCTAACAAAGTATGAATAGAAAGCTCAGAGACTTGCAGCGTAAAGCTCATGGTATTATTGTTGTTGTAATATTTAGTACATTCCCCTCTCCATCTCTAGGCCAGCTTCCAGCAGCAAAGGGGACTTAATGTTTTTAGTTTTTAATAAACAGTTAAGAAATATTGCATTCAAGGGGAAAGGGATCTGTATAGGACAGAATCATTTTAATAACATTCATGACACACAGAATGCAGGAGGAAGACAATGAGTTTATAATTCTATAATGGATACTTACCAGACAGAACAAATGTCAGATGACAATCATCACACATAATGAATTGCTTTAAAATGCTTGTCATTAGATATCTAAGAGACTGAAGGGACAAGAAAACACACATAAAAACTTTAATTTGTTGGCCAGGATTAAAGGATGGAAGATTGTCAACAAAACAATACATTAAGTACGTCTTCTTTTTTTAATAACCATTTTATATTTAACAATTCCAATGGAAAGGCATGTAATTATTTAAGGCATGAATTATTTTTTAATCTTTTATCTTGCTCCTAGAGATGAATTTTGCCTTCATGGATTACAGGTAGGTCTTTGATGTGTTTTTAAGGTATTGGAACCTGTTTGAAATCTGAATTCTGTCTATAATGTGAAAACCATCCTATCCAAGGAATCCTGAATGTAAGGAGTGTCCAGTTGGACCAGAGCAGAGGTCCACCTAGTCCACTGCTCTCTCCATGTCCCTGGCAGTAGAGGATGCTTTATTTAGGGACCACCATGCAAGCCAACCATCTGTCATCTCATACTTCCAAGCTTCCATAGTTATGACTAGGCATCAGTTAGATGATTATTCCATGCCTATTCTCTTTTTTAATCTGTGTATAGACCTGTTGCCTGGGTTGACTAGTTTCTTTTTGAATCTGCTGACTGTTGCCTTTACTGCAGCCTGTGGTAGGGAGATACAAACATTAATTACCTGCTGTGAAAAAGGCCCTGTCTTTTGGCTGTTTGTACTGCCTGATCAGTCTCTCTGTGTGCACCTTCGTTCCAGTCTGACAAATAACAAATTCATATTCACCTTAGCCACGGCCTTTATGTCTTTGTAAGCCTTGATCACATTTTCTCAGCCTCCTTCCCTGAAGGTGGAAGAGCCCCAGCCGTTTCAGTCTCTCTTAGTACATCCCTGTTCCAGTCTCTTGATCATTGTGTCTGCTCTTTACCCTCCCTGCTTCTGTTGTGTTCTTTTTGTGGTGTATCAACTTGTCCCTCTTGTAAGTGTGATGTGGGGGTACCAAGGCTTCATACAGCAGCCAAATTATTCTTACTCTTTTCTCCTCTCCTTCAGCTTTCATGAGGTTTTTTGTTTTCTTTCACATGGCCATTTCATAACAGTAAAGTAGAAAGGAGAACTTTTTCTAAAGTTTTCAAGGGTTGGGCTCTTGCGGCTCACTTGTTCACAAAATCTGTTTGCACAATTTCATTTTTAGAAGTGGGACAGTTATGTTGCTTAAAACAATGGAAATGTCCTAGAAAGTTATCTTTGGCAGTGGGCAGGCATAAGTTTAGTGTCCAGCCTCTTGAAGATATTGCTGGATAAATGCTAAAACCTGCATTCTAGACATTCTTAATTGTCAAGTAAAACAATGGATACAACCTGGAAACCACACCAAAAGGCAAGTTTTAAAATGCAGAACCATCTAATAAACAATATAAGAAATGGCCTGGGTTTTGCTGCTGACAGAAGAGTACAAGGTATAATTGATGAAATTCTATCTGAAAAGAAATTCCTGCTGCTTCTTCAGGATAGTATGACAGCATGTCCTGACTGTCAGTAACTGGCATCCAGGCCAGATCCAGGACTAGGAATATGACTGCACAGCCCTTGGTCATCCCCTGCATACACATCGGTGTTAGCACTGGATCCAGTCTGAACTGGGCACTGAAAGGATCCAGGTACTGGCAACGAGTATGTGAAACGTGCCCAGTTCTGCGTAAACTTCGCAAACACTCTGCTGCAAAAAAGGATTTCAACATTGTGTCAATTTGTGAGGACAGCTACACTCAACACTGATTTCTTAAGAACTGGCAGGGCTATTGTTAGTTATAGTGTGGGTGGTATTTTTGTCTTGTTAAAGGAAATACGGATTATTTTATAATTATCCCAGCTACTTCTGACACTCTCTTACAAGCTATAAATTCATGGATTAAAACTACAGATAGTAATTTCAGAATTCCCTGTGGTGCTTCTAGTACTCTCTGGTGCCTAGTGGCTCTGTGTCTCAGTGCAGGTATAGAAGAGGGCCTGAATAATTGTATTTTAGGGAAAAGGTGTTTAGAGAATATGCAGAGACATATGGTAGTCTTGGAAAGTTATGCAGTCAAATAAAGATGAGCTGAAGATATAAATAGAATTTTGGCAAATAAAGAAATCGAGATAGTATCTGAAGCAGCTTGTTTTTCATATTTGTAGACATCTGGAAAATCAGTTGTAAGAACTCTTCTTCCAAGTTACCATGGTATCAGATTTAGGTATTTCTACATTTCACAATCACAGAACCTGAACTAGCTCTTTTATCAGATGTCAGCATTTTTAAATCTTTATTGGCAGCATCCCACTTCAGCAGCACATCAAGAATCCTCAGAGTGTCTCTGCAGCTTCTGTTTTCACACAGCCCGTGCCTGCCTGGTGTGTGTGTAACTCCTCCACCCAGTCAGCACAAGACTCGCTTTGCATTTTTCTGCTACTTCCCCAGGAGGGTCTGCCTCTTTCAGTTTCCTCTGACTCCATTTCCTGGACTAAAATGAATGCAATAACATTTTCATATCTAATAGAATAAAGTTATCATTATTATCAAATATATTTAATAACTATTTACAAACTATTTCATAATATGCATATGAAGTAGATGCTGTATAGCTTATTTCATTAACAAATGTTGATTGAGTTTTGTAGCAATAATAACTATATTAATGCAAATATTGATTAGCAAATAGCTTATTCAAGGACTGATTTTAAGATTATAATCTTGTGCTTCATAATTAAAAACTTCTGTTGCATTTTTACAAGTTTTTGAAAGCCTGTTGTAATAACTTCAACAATTCCTTTTTCAGGTTGTCTAAGTCTGTAAAGCTTATTTCAGAGCTTAGAACTTCTTCTGGTGACTTGTTCTGTAGATCAAGTGTTAGATCCAGTGAGGACATGAACTGACACAAAGGTGAGGGAAAGGGGAATCAAGGCCACACATCAGCAGAACAATCCTGGAGTAATTCCTGAGTACACTGGGTCAATGGAGAATGTTTTAGGAAGCAAGTCAGGTACCTGAACACAGATGGCTGGTGGCATTTTAGATGTGATGTAGTAACTGATGTCCCATGCCATATCAGCCAGCTCTGTGTCTTGGATACCTGAGGACACCCGCACTGATGCTGGATCGTGTGGTGAGTCTTGGAATCGCTCCACAGTTGGGGAGCATCAAAGCTGGGGAGCAGCTACAGTTACTGCTCCATTGAAAGGCTAAAAAGCACATGGCAAATGACAGCCTGAACTGCTACTGCCAGTGATATTTTCTCCTCTTCCACAGCACTTTTCTCTCGGAGGTCGCGGCAGCGCGCTGGAAGCGGGGGATGGGGCTGGATTGGGCTGGTCAAGGTGAGGTCAGGTCATGGCTGGGTTTGTTCGGACACCTGCGGGGCTGGGGATGGTTCCGTGGTCAGATACTTTTGAAAACGTCCTCCCCTCTCCCTTCAGAGTATTTGAAGAAACTACGAAATAAAGGTTATGAAGGGCTCTGAACAGGGCATAGGCTTGTTTGAGAAAGCCTGTAACTACAGGTGTCTTCTCTTCCCCCCCGAGATGGTGGCACCGAATTTGGGGAATGCACAGCAAATAGAATAGGCACAGCAGCACTTGAAATCAGGGATTGGTGATCAAAAAGGCACTCGGAGAAAAGGCACCACCGAGCACTGCAGGGCGGCTGGGAGCCGGGCCGAGCACAGCCGGGCCGAGCCGGGCCGGGCCGGGCAGAACCGAGCACAGCCGAGTGCAGCCGAACAGACGGCCGGGCCGGGCCGGGCC